>WMED01007775.1:0-17396 GCA_019650415.1 Pipa parva | reverse complement strand
TTGGGACATGGTTCTGGTACAGTATATTTCCAGTACTTTACTGCAGCTAGGGCTTATTTTCAAGGGAGGCCTTATATTTCTAAGCTTGGGAAAAAAATGCACTAAGTCTTATTTTCAGGGAAACAGGGTAGTAATTTGGTTCAATAAAAGACTCATGTCCATTATGTCCAATACACCCTACACACCTTACCAAGAGCAATATATTATTTGCCCCTATTGTCTGGCTATTTGGTTTTATTGTAAAAATAATGAAAAAATGCTATGGTGTATTCCAGAGGCAGCATCCCCCCCCGGACCACCACCACCAGCAGCTGCACCCCCAGGCAGCCCATAGCTAAAACTGGCCCTGGTGTATTCTCCCTTAAATGTGGATGTAAAAATACAATTAAGCTTATTTGTTTATTTATAAATAGTAATTAACTTTTAAATAGTTTCCTATATTAAATATAGAGAAAATCTTCCCATGTGCACTACACAGACTGATGGATGAGTATATAACAGTATTTATGATGTAATAGTGATGTATTACTGTAGAAACAGTGAGATAGATCTCTGTTGTCGACAGAAAAAAGTTGGGAAAAACACCCAGTTTATGTAAAAAGTGGTAGATTAACTACATGTTCATTGAAGCACACAACATGAGGTTACACGCCTGAAACATGTGTGCTTCAATAAACAGGTAGTTAATCTACCACTTTTTACATATACCAGGTGTTTTTCCAACTTTTGTATGTTACCACTGGAGCTTTTGGGTGGTGCTTTCCTGATACCTTGGTATGTAACCCAGTTTTTTGATTGTTTGCAAAGTTCTTTTCTTCTTTTTTATTATCGATGTTAGGAGAATTCCATTAGTAAATTACTGGGGCGTTGTGCCAGATAGTAGGAACATCATGTGCTACAATGAGCAGGCCAAAAAAAGTACTAAGAGTTCATTCCAAACCAGTCAGGGATACAGGTAGATAGGAAGGCTGCCTGATAGATTATAGTAGGTGTACCTTGGTCACTAAAATCTTGTGAGTCATTTCAAGAAAGTATGAAATTGTGTGTTTACACATCTTTTTTGCTTTGTAGAACTGTTAAGGCCCTAGTCATGAATTTCATTGAAACCTGTAGCCTCGAGACTTATTATGCAACAGGTCAAAGTTGTCTGATGTCATTGCTAGATAAGTTTAAGCAAAATTCCAAAAAAAGAAAAAAAAAAAATCAAAGCTTTGACATTTTTAACACTTGTTTATAAATAATTATCATGTTAATCCAGGTGAGAAATATTATGTATTATAAGTATTATTATTTTGAGTGTTACTGGTCTTTTAAACTGCCGCTGAGTCACACCTGCAGCAAAGTACTTATCGCTTCCACTTCCTGACCCCCGCTCTAAAGCTGATGGAATACTCCACCCAAGCCTGTCCTTAACAGTGCTTGTTTTATTGGATGATGATGAGTAGGAATTCATGAGGCCAACAGGCACACCTTTCAGCATATCTATTAGTGGCAAAGTGATGACTAGAGAATATAGTCCGTAGATCTATATTTGTATTCTAGTAATCCTTTCTCCATAGTGACAGACACAACCTACATAGCTAGCAGAGTCCAATTACCCAGCACCATGAGGCTGTTAAAAGATGCAGCAGAATGAGGTTAGGGTAGTCTAGCCTAAGATATTTGTAAAAGTTCTAGGTCAAGGAACAGGGGAATATATATATATATATATATATATATATATATATATATATACAGTATATATATATATAGTATATATTTGTAGAGTTTGCTTTTGGGCATTTTAACATTGGATGTTGAAACACCATGTCCCACCTCAGTTGAAAAGGTCTGTCAACAGGGTATTTGGAAAACTCAATTGGTCAAGGCTTAAAGAAGAACTAAACGTTAGATCGATAGGTCTAATAAGCTGAGAACACAACCATTAAGATGTAAAAGTTCCAAGTTCCTGGCGTCCGTTACCATTAAGAAGTTATAAGCTCCTGCATCGCATTGTTCTCTAACAGTACAAGGCATCCATTTTGCTGTTTCAGACTTGCCCGCTTCCTCTCTCAGTGTGTGAGTGGGCATGTCTAAATCAATAAATGGATGCCCTGTGCTGTCATGGAACAACTGGGGCTCATAACTTCTTAATGGTAAGTCAGATCTCAGCACTTTAAGCGATTTAATAATAGATTAAGCAAAACTTTATTTTTTCTTTAAATTGTTGGGTTTGAATGCTTCTTAATAAAGCATCTGTTCCATTTCTATGGAAATATTGTTTGTGGTTACATAACGTTCTGGAGAAAAGGTCTCATGTCTTGCTCCAGGGGACATTTGCATGCATAGTAACCAAACAGTGGCTGAAAGCTTATAAATGGTTGACATGCTGTGATAAGGTTTGTTTCACTTCATAGCTGTTTACCTCTTTTAATCAACTGTTACTTTGGATTATACTTTATAACTATAACTTATACTTTATAGTTTTCCTATAATTCATACCTTACAAATCCAAATAGGCCTGGTTATGTGCATATTCTAGATGAGACATCACCAGAGATGGATAAATAAGCAGTTGTGTCCTTGCAGAAAAGTGATTAAAGGGGAAGTATAATCAGATTACATATTTACATATACAGTACTACACCTTATTGAGAAGTGTTACTCCCCAGTAGTTGTTTCATGTGAAGCAGAATGATTTAGTAGGCAGAACTGAAACTCCCGCACCAGGAAATGTGTGTGTGACGTGTACTGGCCAGTTTTTCATGGAAAAGTACCCTCCCCTAGACAATTTTGCCCTACTTACTACTTAGCACATGTGCACAAGTCAGCTTTCCCTCTGTAATCTCCTGCATTATAATTTAATTTGTGCGGCCAAAAGGTCAGCACACTGCTTGACCAATTGCAGTCAGGCAGCTTTTTCTTCTCATGTTGCCTGACTTGGGAGGGAGACGAAATAATAATTAATTATTATTGACTAATTAAGGGAAACAAACAGCAAGAATGATTTCTTCCCTAACCTTTTTTTTTAATCTATTTGTGTCAGCAATTGGCTTAGTATAAAGGAGTTTTATATGTATGTTTGCAGTTATATTATCACTATAGTGCCCCTTTAAAATCCAACCTTCCTTTATCTACATAATTAAAAATATCATTCTATGACTTGGGACTGTGTCTGTGCCCCCTTCCAGTAAGTAGTTGGTTCCTAGACCACAGCATAGGGGGGTTTAAGAAAAATATGATAATGGACTAATTAAGTTTTAACTTCTCTTCCTTCTCAGAGACACAATGTCCAAGGGTCCAGCAGTAGGTATTGACCTAGGCACCACCTACTCCTGTGTTGGTGTCTTTCAGCATGGAAAAGTGGAGATTATTGCCAATGACCAAGGGAATCGGACCACCCCCAGCTATGTGGCATTTACTGATACAGAAAGACTTATTGGTGATGCAGCCAAAAATCAGGTGGCTATGAATCCAACCAACACAGTGTTTGGTAAGCATGCGAATGCATTCACTAGGTGTTCAATAAAGCTAAAGACATATTTTTCATTATAGTTCTGTTTTTTTTTTTTGTATTATATGTGCCAAACTGATCCTAATATCTTTAGCATATATGTGGCAGAAACACGACTCCTAAGAATTTTTAGTTTGACTATGGTAAATCATTTAATCATTAATTTATTCAAAATAGTATGAATTGTTTGGGGTGATACACTTCGTACTAATTATTCCTAATTTAGATTTGCTATGTTCTTAATACAGATGCTAAGCGATTGATTGGTCGCCGTTTTGATGACCCAATTGTACATTCAGACATGAAGCACTGGCCCTTCACTGTTATTAATGATGGTGGACGCCCTAAGGTCCAAGTTGAATATAAAGGAGAGACTAAGACATTCTACGCAGAAGAAATATCATCCATGGTCCTTACCAAGATGAAGGAGATATCTGAAGCCTACTTAGGAAAGGTGAGAAGGAGATTAAGGAATATGAATACCATCTCCTATAGAGTAAAATATGTATTTGAAGTCTAGAAGATCTATTCACAATAAACCAAAGTAGGGGCTTATTCATGAAGGTCCAATCTCGCATTCATTTGCTACTTCCCTGTATTCAAGAATTCAGCAAACGCTGTAATGTGGCAAATCCAGTTCAGACCCTTAAAGGAACAGTCTAACCCAAAAATAAAATAAATACATTTATTTTTTTATGCTAAATACCATCTTTTATTAAATACAATTTAGTAACATTTTTTTTTTTTTTTTAAAGTTAAAATTCTTACCTGTAAAGAAATGCTATACAGCACTTCCGTGTTACATGCTCCATCTTCAGACACTGCTGGTGACTCTACGGTGTCCGAATCATTCAATACCTCTCAGGAGCACATTCCTTCCCTGCCGCGCTCCTAGTGAAGACCTGCTTTGGCACTTCCTAGAAGTCACATAGAGAACATCATCAATGCATCCTCCCTAGATGACGTGGAAGCTCTCCAATGTGACTTATAGGAAGTGCCGAGCGGGTCTTCATTAGGAGGAATGTGCTCCTGAGACGGATCGCCTGATACAGATGTCATAGAGTCACCAGCAGTGAATGAAGATGGAGTATGTAACACGGAAGTGCTGTATAGCATTTCTTTACAGGTAAGAATTTTAACTTTTTATAAAAAAATTGTTAATAAATCGTATTTAATAAACGTTGGTAATTAGCATAAATAAATGTATTTTTTTTTTTATTTTCAGCCAGACTGTTCCTTTAAGGTGGATGTAAAAAATGCTTCATACCTCTTTGCATGCATGTAAAATAACTCATTAGTTCATTGGTGTCGGAGTAGCGAATTCCGCAAGGTGTAGTATGTTGAATTTGCCAGTTTTACTTTGCGACATCAATGTGGTGAATTAGGGGGTTGATGGCAGGACTCCTATTACTTGACTGACTGTCCCCCACTACCCAAAAAACACATCTGATACTGTTTGCTTTTTACTATGGGAATCTGTCAAAGTGCCTCCAAAGTGACACAAATACAATCCGACAGTTGAGTTTATATTTTTATGAATAAGCCCCGAATTCATTTTTTCTTAAACTATTATTGAATGTCTTCCACAGTATTGTTTCAGATCTATTAAATAATTTCTTCTCGTTGAACCAGACCATCAATAATGCAGTGATCACAGTTCCCGCATACTTTAATGACTCCCAGCGGCAGGCAACCAAAGATGCTGGAACCATCTCAGGTCTTAATGTTCTGCGTATAATTAATGAACCCACTGCTGCTGCGATAGCGTACGGACTAGATAAGAAGGTAAAAATGTGTAGTTTAAACATAAGACAATATAGATAAGGTTAATAATTAATGTATGATGGCAAAAGAAAAGCAGAATTTTATATTAACTTATTCTTATGCTCTAGGTGGGTGGAGAAAGAAATGTGCTCATTTTTGATCTTGGAGGAGGTACTTTCGATGTGTCAATTCTTACTATTGAGGATGGCATATTTGAGGTGAAGTCAACAGCTGGGGACACACATCTGGGTGGCGAGGACTTTGATAATCGCATGGTGAACCATTTTGTGGGTGAGTTCAAACGCAAGCACAAGAAAGACATTACTGAAAATAAACGTGCCATTCGTCGTCTACGCACAGCGTGTGAACGTGCCAAGCGTACATTATCCTCAAGTACCCAAGCCAGCATTGAAATTGACTCCCTCTATGAGGGCATTGACTTTTACACCTCTCTAACCCGTGCCCGTTTTGAAGAACTCAATGCAGACCTTTTTCGTGGGACACTGGAACCTGTGGAGAAGGCCCTCAGAGATGCCAAGTTGGACAAGGCACAAATACATGACATTGTTCTAGTTGGAGGTTCCACACGCATTCCAAAGATTCAAAAGCTGCTCCAAGATTTTTTTAATGGGAGAGAACTCAACAAGAGTATTAACCCAGATGAAGCTGTGGCATATGGTGCAGGTAAGTAAACATCCCTACACTATCACTGCTATACTAGTATATAGGCCCATGCATATTTTCAGAGGCAGTTGTGGCATATATACTTTTAGACACAAGTTAAATTATTCCCACTGGAAGGCATCCTTCACAATATTCTGTAAAGCAAAAGAACTGACAGTGCAAGGTGTAATTTTGGTAATATTACAATTCAGGAGCATCAGAAATGTCTAACTTATCAGAGCAACTGATTAAATATGTGAATCTCCTAGCAAGAAACAAGGGCACTAATTAACTGGTTAATTTATTTAGTCTCGGATCACTGTCATGAAATGAATTGCTACCTGGATACCAACACTATGGTTACCCAGCAGGATCTTTCACTAGTCTAAACATTTAAGTTCCCTTTCTAGACTGGGAAAGAATAATCCCAGTCAGCTTGCATAGTAAGCCTCTAGTTATCCTGATTAGCTCATAGTATTGACTCTAACATTATATTATCTCACCTCAATCCTATGTGGTCTCACCATAAACAGATAATTTAATACCATATGATCAATACCTATGCTTTAAAGAGGATTCATAGTGATAGGCCTTAAAAAGGAAAGAGGGTATGATAACTGCTTGCTCTTTATTACCATTGGGGTTCTTTATGACATCATCATTTAGGGACAGCACTCCCAGAGAGATGTGCATAGCAGTCAATCTAATAAATGTACCATTCAATCTAAAGAACACCCTATTGTGAAGGGGAGTAGAACCTGCACAAGGGTAACAGGAACAATCACGATCCTCCCTTAGAAAAGTCTAAAAAGAATGAATGATTAGCAGAATAGTAGAAAGCAGTTGCTGTAATATAGAGGGAGTTTAAAAAAGAGATGTGCTTTTGACCATGTACTATTACTGTATTTATAATATAAGGTAGCCTATTACAACTATCATAATATATATTAATACTTCCTTCAGCTGTCCAGGCTGCAATCCTTTCTGGAGATAAATCAGAAAATGTTCAGGACCTTCTTCTACTGGATGTCACCCCACTCTCCTTGGGTATTGAGACTGCTGGTGGAGTTATGACAGTGCTCATCAAACGAAACACAACTATACCCACCAAACAAACTCAAACATTTACCACCTATTCGGACAACCAGCCAGGGGTGCTAATTCAGGTATGACAAAAACACAATATCGTATTTATCTTAGAATACTGTAATTGTCATGCTGCAGTGACTACCAAGGTTGATGAATGAAAAGAAGTTTTTAATGTGAGCCAGTCAGATTTTAGTTGCATTCCTCCTTTCCTTGTCTGAAATTGATTATGATTTAAATTGCATTAAAAACATGAAATTGCATGTCTCATAATTTTGAATGCTTGGCTAATTAAAAAGAAGCTTTAATATAATTAGTAATATTTTAACATCTAACCACTTTAAAGTGCACCTGTCACCTCAAAACACTAATACTAATTTAGGTTCTACTAATGAAATAAACATTTTGTAAATATATATGTATTAAATAAAATGTACCTTTATACAGTGTTTCTCTCTGTCATCTTCCCTGTCAGTTTGACTTTTGTTTCCCGAGTTTTGGGTGGGTGAGCTCCTCCAATCAGATGCCTTAAATCATGATCTAGCAGGGATCTGATTGGAGGAGTTATAATGTCAATCATCATCACCCGGCACAGGAAAGAAAAGTCAGGCTGACAGGGAAGATGACAGAGAGAAACGCTGTGTAAAGTTACATTTTTTTTAAATACATATATATTTGCAAATGTTTATTTCATTAATACAACCAAAAATTAGTATTAGCGCTTTGAGGTGACAGGTGCACTTTAACATTATTTCATTACAAAGAGGTGTTGCTCTGACAATGAGTGAGAATGTAATTTGTATTTTAGATTGTCCTCTGTGAGACACAGCATTCCATAAGTGCTGTTTGAAGCAGTCTACTGAATCTATTCCTTTTATGAATGATTCATGTGTATTGTTGAATCACATATCTGCAGGTGTTTGAAGGCGAAAGAGCAATGACCAAGGACAACAATCTCCTTGGAAAGTTTGAGCTAACTGGTATCCCTCCTGCACCCCGTGGTGTGCCACAGATTGAGGTGACTTTTGATATTGATGCTAATGGAATCATGAATGTTTCAGCTGTAGACAAGAGCACTGGGAAGGAAAATAAAATCACTATCACTAATGACAAGGGTAAGGGAATGTTACATTCTTCTATAGAAGATGAAAACATAATCTTTCCATAAAGCTGTGCATGCCTTTCTCCCCTGCCTACTGTGAATTGTAGTACCCTGTGGAATATAGGCACATTATCTCATTAATAACTCTAGAAGGAGGTTTTGATGTGAAAATACTATCTATTGACTATATAAGTTGAGGCAGTTTTATAGTATAGTATAACTATACTTAAACAACTTTTGTCTCCTACAAGGAGGGAGACTTCTTTATCTTATCCTAGTGAATGCAAGAAAAGTCCAGTTTGATGACTGGCCCAGGGCAGAGAGATGCTAAGAGAATCCCTAAAAGAAAGACTAAAGAGCACTGAAACATTATTCATATAGGCATCACCAGCTGCCTGCTCTGAATTGTAAATGTCCGAATGTTTGACTGGTTGGGTGAGGTCACATGGTATATTAAACTGTGAATCTCAATGAGTCATACACAAAGCTCTTGTTTTCACACATGCTCCATAAGAAGCCAGTGCCCAGGACACCAGCTTTCTCAGCATGGGGTGGAGTTGAAATGCTACATAAGCTGCTATATACTTGTAGGCATGCAGAAGAAGTAGAAATAATCAAGTAGGTGTATTGGAAGAGAAAGACTGTGGATTTATTGTGTTGCTGGTATGTAGGCTAAATGAAGAAACTGGATTTATTAAGAGACTTTATTTCTTCTTTAAGAGGCCATAACTGTGCCTTGTCCATATGTATGTCTAATCAGATACATTTGTTGAACTATAAACTCTTAATAATTATTATTACTGTCATGTGAAAAAGAATGTCAATGCCAATTGTTTATCAGGGAGGCTCAGTAAGGAAGAAATTGAGCGTATGGTGCAAGAGGCCGACAGATACAAAGCAGAAGATGAGGCGCAAAGAGATAAGATTGCAGCTAAGAACTCCTTGGAATCCCTGGCCTTTAACATGAAGAGCACTGCTGAGGATGAGAAGCTGAAGGACAAGATAAGTGCAGAGGACAAGCAGAAAATTCTGGACAAATGCAATGAGGTCATATCTTGGTTGGACAGGAACCAGGTAGAGTTTGTAGCTTGATAAGAAATTATATGATTCTACTGATTGTCCAAGGTAACAAAAAAAGCCAGGAACTCATTAATTCTTTGTGAGCTGCCCCAAAAATGTTATTGTTTTGGAGTGAAAAAAACGCTAACTTTGGCCTGCTTCAAGCAGTGGACAATAGACATTGACACAGGAATTTATACCATCTACTGGCAGTGGTAAAGTATTTTTTAATTTAGTATACAGACCTGTTTAGTTAAAACAAACTTTCGTTGTTTACTGATTTGTCCACGATAACAGAATTGCATCAGTTAAGCAAACAGTAATCTAGAGAAAACGTATTTTCTTTCTTGTTTGATCAAATCTGGATGAAAATGAAGCTGATTGTACTTTCCAGATGAAAGGTCATCATAAAACTCAACAGTTTCCTCTGAGATCATAGAGTTACCAAAATATTTCCTGCTCAGTCAGCAAAACATATGGGTTAGACTATACCACAGTCAGTGAATGTGTCAATATGTGACAGCACATCTTCATCAATTAAACACAACAGACATGTTCTTATCTATCAGACCTATTCATTTATTAAGGGATAAAGCCAACGTTTATCTCTTCTTTCATTATTTAGGCTACAGAACAATATATGTTACACACATTTAACTCAAGATTTCTTTATTCCTTTTCACCTGATGAAGAGGCACGGATAAAACATTATTTAGTAGAACAAGCTTGTTGATTACTCTATCTTTTTCTGATGACAACACTGATTTATGATGCACTAAACTTTGACGATAATAATTACTATTCCTTTTTTTTTTTACTTTTATTGACCACTAGCTTTCATTCACTGGTCTTTGGAAACAAAACGATACAACCTGAGAATATTCATGAACCTTAAAGAAGAAACTATGCTCGTTTTGCTTAGTGATTCTTATTAGTGGAATCTAATCATACTTACCGATCACAACCTTCCCTCCAGCACTAGCTCCTGTTTTCAGAAATACAGATCTTCATTTCCTCTGTTCCAGTGCTGCAATCCTCTTCAGGTTCACGCCTCTTCTTAAACATTGATGATTTTTTTCTTCTAAGCATGCGCAGAAGCAGTTTTAGCAAACACAGAAGAAAAAACATCAGCAATGTTGTAGAGGAAGTGGGAGGTGAAGAGAACTACAATGCTGGTATAGAAGAAATGAAGGTCAGTGAAATCTTGAAGCAGGAAGTAATGCTGGAACAAAGGAGTTGATCAGTAAATATAATTAGCATGCTCCATTAGGAATCACCTGTAGGCAGAATAAACATTAGCTATTCTTTAAGGCAGATTTGTACAGGACTCAACAGCAAAATATCCTGGTTGCAATCTCATCAAGCTCAATGTTTTTGCCAGAAGTAAAATTATAGTATAACACATTCTCCATGGTAGTGCATACAAATATTTACACTGCAGGAAAAGCACTTACTCATCCATTCACCTTTGGATGTTTCAAATGCCCAGTTCCTGCTGCAGTGAAAAGAACAGTCAGAATTATTTGGGGAAAATACATTGTATTTTTTTGCTCCATAAGATGCATAAGAGCAAAAATAATATGATAAATAAGCTTAAATTAACTTTCATTCATTTACAACTATTTCTATTGTGGACATGTTATTTTTTTTACATTTGTAAAAATAAAAAACTGTGCTTGTATTCAAAGTCTATGACTAAGATAGTCCAACGCATATTTTATGTGTCACTCCACTAAGTGGGCGAGGATGCGGCCATGAGTGAAGATCCTAAAAACTCGAGTTTCTGTTTCAACACTCCCATTTTATGGATTACACACTATAGAAACTGTTTCTAGAATTTATCCCGCATGTCTACAATTTTTTTTTCCTTACCAGACATTTCTATTCGTGTTTCAATTTACAGATGGCAGAGAAAGAAGAGTATGAACACCAACAAAAAGAACTGCAAAACCTCTGCAATCCCATCATCACAAAACTATACCAAGGGGCTGGAGGGGCAGGGATGCCTGGTGGAATGCCAGGAGGTTTTCCTGGAGCTGGGGGAGCTGCTGGTGGTAGTTCCTCTGGTCCTACAATTGAGGAAGTAGATTAAAGTTCTTACACAGCAGAATGAAATATATATGGTATGTCCAACCTGTAGCCCTTCACATTTATTTCTACTGCAGTTTAGAAACACTTTGTACAGGCCTGCATTATAACATCTTCATATCAGTTTTACAAGATTCTCTGCATATGTTGTCAGTGACAAATTCACTTTTTGATAACTCTACGCTAAGAGGCCAACTCTCCTGTATACTCCTTGCATCCCTTATGTCATACAATCCACTTCCATTTTTGTGTTCGTGAGCTTATGGGCGAAATTTATTAAACGCGGTATTTACCGCACGCTCGGTATTTACCATCGCCCGATGGTAAATCCGCATGATTTACCATTGCCCGATGGTAAAATCCGCACGATTTACCATCACGCGATGGTAAACCCGATCGATTTACCACCGAGCGATCGGAAACCCGATCGATTTACCATTGCGCAATCGTAAATGCGATCGATTTACTATCGCGCGATCACAATTCCGATCGTGCGATCAGAATTTACTATCGGGTGAACGCTTCGCCGTTAATAAATTTCGCCCTATGAGTGCTGTTAATCAATATGAAAAAGAACAAAACACCTTTTCCCAAATAATATCGCTTGAAAATTCAGTTCGCCAAATCCCATTGCAATGCACATTGAGTTTCTGGGGGTATATTTATCAAAGTCCAGAAGATTTTTGACTAGTTAACACTGGAGAAAAAGCTGTTTTTTTTTAACTTTGCAGTTTTTGTTAGTTCAAAGCAAATTTTATCACCCAAAACTGTTCACCTGCCTCAGACTATTGTAAACCCATTATTGCCAATGGAGTTGGTCCTACCACTTAACCACAGTTGAAAAAGATTCCCCATCTATATAGGATATTGCTATCATTCTGTATTGGAAGGTGAACTTAACAGAAAAACACTTCAGCTGAACAATGATTAACGATTTTTTTATGACATCAAATTTTTTTAATTGACCCTACCAGCGGAATCGAAAAAAGGAAAGCGAACTGGAAATTAACAACGAAACACAGTAAAGCAAATAGGTCAAAATGGTCTTTATAAAGTTTCCCCCCATTGTGCGTTTCTTCAAACTCTTCTTATGATGGGAGGCGTTTACGAGCGACTGGTATGTTTTAATTCTTCCGGTATTGTTTAGCAATGATTCTGCCTTCTGGGTAGATGATGTGCTATGCTGTGTTTAATTAGTCCTAAAAAACTTTGAATTGGACTGCACCAAAACTGCTATGAACTTAAATGAGCCACTGTACGCAGGGACAATTTTACAATTTAGATGTGCAGGACATCATGGCAGAGGCCTACTGACTTGACTAAACAACAGACTGCAAATTGCTGTTTTAGCTGGAACAAAACTCATTAAGAAAATCACATGGACTTGTGCCCAATATACCGTGTTATTCCAGTTGAAATTAAGAGGCAACTGAATTGTATTTTGTGGCTAGACACTCAATGCCACAGAGCATAGACTACTATTTTCTTCTATGAAGTGTATTAAAGAGAAATGTATTTATTTGCAACCTTCCCACTAAATTATTTTCACTCATCAACAAAAAAAGGTTCTACAGATGAACTACTCCATCTCCTCCCCTGTTCATTTCTCAAAGATATTTGGAAACAAAGACATAAAAGCAAACATCTTCAAAAAGTTAATTTCAGAGCATTTTAGTGCACAGCTTTAGATAAAAGATATATTACCAAATGTAACATGTATTTATGGCCGGAGGGTGATGGTAGGAATGTCAACACTATCTTGAATGGGAGAGCAGTGATGTCATAAGTGCTTAACAAGAAAAAAACAAAACAAACTAAAATATCTTCCTTCAACAAGACTTTCTGTTCTATTGCAATATAATGTGCTATATAGTATGGCAGTCCAGAGCCCCATATCCAGAAGACAAGCCAACACAGAAACAGTATATGTTATATGTGCAAAAAACAGCTTTGGATTTTTGGCTGGAGTGACATGGGATGGACATCCATGACCTACAATCATTTTCATTAGTTTAGAAAAACAACTCATTATTCAGATGAAATTATTGTTGTAGGTAATGTTATTGGATTATTATAAATGATTCTCATAGTAGGCTGTCAATGTCAAGGTCTCTCTCATTTATTTTTTTGTGCAAATACCAAAAAGAATTAAGCAGAGTTTGATTCTTCATTGCTCGGATGACTTTTATTGCAGATACACTGAATTACTGAAATAATTAAGCCTTGAGATCATGTACTTTATATTAATCTACTGTCAGATAATATCTACACAGTGTGCCAATATAAACATCTCCTACTGCAGCAATAAACCACCCAATGTATATGAAAGATGTGTTTGGTGACTCATGGTTTCAGGAAGATTAGTTCTACTATATGTGTGTGTGTGTATGTGTTTGTATCTGTCAAGGGAAGGTATTCTGCACAAAAGTATGGGTATGTATGTATCCAAGAGCACGGATCTCCAGTCATAAAGATATATTACAAGTACCAGGTAGTGAGTGAAGCAAGAAGATGAAGTTCCCTGTCCTTTACAATCTCTTTTTTTTAATGAAATAACAGGGTAAAACACAAGTGTAGACAACAGAAAGCAGATCAGGTTTGTGCTTTCATCCACCATTAGTGGTACTCAATAATTAAATAGTTTTGTTTTTTTTTCAAATTAGCCCCAATGACTCGTAGCGTAGGCGCATGCTGTCAGGTTCTATGGTACACCCATGGTAGCCTATTCACTCGATTATAGAAAAGAGCACAACATTTCTAATTTAGGTAGATTAAGGGTAGATAGGTAAGGGTAGAAAGGTAGATTCAGCATAGTGCAAAGTTTCCTCCGGATCCTCTGGATCCTTCGCATCACTTTGCAGAGGCTGTTATGCACTCGCTAATGTCCTGCACGTGCACATCAGCTAACGCTTTAAAGGTATTCTAGTCTCGCGAGGTGACTCGAGTGGTCTCGCCGAGACTGGAATCCCTTTAAAGCGTTTGCTGATGTGCGCATCACAGCCTCTGTGAAGTGATACGAAGGATCCGGAGGCAACTTCGCACTATGCTGAATTACCCCCTAAACCACTGTGAGTTTAATGTAGTACCATAACAGTAATGTTTCGGGCAAAGCCCTTTATCAGACTGATGCAAAGAACACAGAGCCAAAGTCCTAAATAGGTAACAAAACCCCTTCTCCACATTGTGATTGGTGCACAATGACAGAGTGAGAAAAAAGACTTTCCTCTTTTTGAGGAAATATATCAAAGTAAGTCCAATAGTTTGTAAGCCCAGGGGCTGGGTAAAGTAAAACAATGAAGTATTTGGCCTACCATCTACAAATTAGTGGTCATATTCCTAGTTATGTTAGGTAATTTCAATATTATTTCTATCAGAGAAGCATATTTCATAACAATCTATAATTTCAAATAGCGTACTAATAATACATTATAAGATGGTTATGTTCATGTCATACTTTGTATAGTACAAAACAAATGAATAAAGATTAGAAATATACTAGTAGTCAATACATTATGTCAACTATAATTAATATTATGCTACATATAAACATTTAAAATCAAGCCAAACATATTTTTCACTGCCAATTTCACTCTTATTCATTGATTCAAGGTTAGAGCGATGATTATGCACTCAGTTGTTGGGACTACGGCAGTAGCTTATTCAGGCTATACACAGACTTTAACTTCAGCACCAAGCATCAGTACCTCCCTCTGGGGTCTACCCCATTCTATCCACTCATTGGGCAGAGTTTGCCTCACGAATAATGTTTACCTGATTCAAATACAATACCCTATTGCCAGAATTATTATATCCATCACCATCTATATCTTCTTTAAATTACCCATGGACTCTAGCCAGGCTGAAAAAAGACCCAGACCCTTCCTGGCAAGGACATATACCTTCATGGAATGACTTGTGAATGAAAGAGGTGTCCGAGACAATGGCATCCCATTCATCTCTTTCATAAATCTGACACAGGCATAGCTCTTACAGGGACACAAACCTGTGACATAATACAAAAAGATTGCTAACTGTTAGTGGAGAATACTGCGAGTCCCCTGCACACATTACCTCTAAGCATTACGTTTTTGAAAAAAAATTGCATCTTTACCATTAGTTTCATCTTCAGTTTCTGAATATTGTCAAGAACTGGAAGTGGGATCCTCTGTACCACCATGTGATTTAACGTAGATTCATGCCAAGGTGCGCAGTCTAATCCCCACAAGGGAGTATAGCCTTTGTGGCAAGGGGACTCTCAGGTCATGGTCCTCAGCTTCACTCCCCTATGATGGTAGCAGAAAGGCAATGCTGGCATTTAAAATGGTAGTAAGGAGCCTGTATAATCTCCTAGCAATGGAGCTCTCCTGAGAAGCACTCAATGCAGTGTCAGTGAGAGGAGGCATGTTGCAGGCTTCCAGACACAAGCCACCTGAGCAGCAGTATCTCCAAGAAGGCTTGTGACAGATTATTTTTATATCGAATTCTAAATAATTAGAATTTGTATAGGGTGTATAACTTACAATATTTAAGGTTTATGGCATTTTGTGATCTTTTGTTATAAAGTGTTAATAAATAATCCAATTAACTAAAACTTAATAGTAAAACCTTAAACCCAAATCCCCATTAAGCTATTATATTATTTTATCCTACTCGAGCTTGCCTGTAGCAGCAAGCAGCTTGTGAAGTGTAGACAGGGCAAGCATTTAAAGACAAGGGTCATTCTCATGGTGGTCCCTCTCACTGCTTACGCTTTAGATGCGACTCCATTCCCACTTGGCTGGGGGCTATCATTAGCCTCCACCAATGACTACAGTTACTACATACGCAGGACTTCATGGCATTGCAGGAGGTGGCAGCCAAGTCAATCTTTGCCTACACCATTATTAGAAATAGCGGAGACCTGAATGGTGATTTTGCGGCATTCAAGTCTTCCTGGTGGTAGACATTCAGATTACTGCATATAAAAATCTAACTTGTTAACATTTTTTAAATAAAGTTTAATCAAGAAGCTTCGACAAGAGAGTACAGTGCACAACTCTACTGCATCAAGAAGCCTCATGACAGTCATTAGATATATTTCTGTGTCATACGTTGAAACTGCCCTAATTTATTCAAGTTTCGGTAATGTCAATAAGAATATAAATATATTTATAGCACCCGAAGCATTAGAATGTTAATGTGTGAGTCACACCAAAGCAACATCAAATTCCTCCTTTCACATAGTGATATAGGTTAAAGCGGTCACACCAGCTAAGCAGCAAACGCACTTCATTTACAACAAATGCACTTACTAAACCTGTTGAGTTTTGTTATAAAATTAACCTTATTGAGTGTCGAATGGTGTTGACTCTTTCAATAAACACAATGCTTTCTTTACCTGCCTTTATTTAACCAACTTGCTTTAACATAATCAGGAAGCCTGTTTTCATCTGACACTATCAGTCGCAAGGTCACTTGCTCTTAAGGTTGTTGTTAAATTGTCATCAATCTTACTATGTGTTTCACTGAAATTATGTAATTAAGAGCGGGGCTCACCTGAGCCGTATCCAGTGAGCTCTTGGAGTTGACTATATGGCATTCTGACATGCTATTATGACATAATCTGAACCTTCTGTCCTCCTCTCTGCCAGGTGCTTGACTGTTATACCTCGGTGGCCTCTTAACAAAAGCATAGTTTAAGAAAGATTGTGCAATATTTTCATCCATTGATGCCAAAATAATTTTATGGATCAGAATAATTTGCTCTGCTCCATTCTCAGTATGACAAGATGGGTTAGTCGAAGTCAGTCAAAGTGGGATGTAAATAAACTCTACATAACTGGTTTTGCAGAAGACATTATACTGTAGTTATTATAGGGAACTACCGTATAGGGAACTATTAATAATGTGCCCCGAGGTGAGGGACATGGCATATCCATCAGACTGGAGGTGTTCTCTTTTTTCTTCACCTCTTCTATGTGGGTGTCTGACTTCTTGACCCTGGGGTGAAATTTACCAAACTCGAAAAGGCCGATTTCACCAGCAGCGAGTGTAGGCTTCATTGATTTTTACAGTTTATTACTTCATTTGACATTCCCCATTTACTCAGGGGGGAATTCACCATTGTCCGAAGTAGTGCGAACAGTTCGGGCGACTGCGCCA
>WMED01007774.1:0-17396 GCA_019650415.1 Pipa parva | reverse complement strand
GGGGGCGCCCAAGGGATGGTTCGCCCAGGGCGCAAATCTAGCCAGGACCGGCCCTGTGTGTGTGACTGAATAGGGAGACTAGGGGCGGAATTCAGCAAGCTCCGAAGTGAGGCGCATAGTGTTCGCCTCACTTCGGAACAACTGAAATGGGCATGTTGATGTCCTGCACGCGGACATCTACACGCGCATTAAAGGGATTCCCCTCCCGGCGAGAGCACTCGAGTCTCCTCACCGGGAGGGCGAGGGCATGCGCATTTCAGTTGTTCTGAAGTAAGGAGAACACTACGCGCCTCACTTCGGAGCTTGCAGAATTCCCCCCTAGATTGTAAGCTCCATGGGGCAGGGACTGAAGTGAATGGTAAAGCACTGCATAATATATCAGCACTATATAAATACAAAAAAATTCCTCTCTATTGAGCAGTAGTAGGTGGGATATAGACATTAAGAGGGTTATTCTCTAAGGTGCAAATTCAACTGCAAATTCGCAGCAAAACCATACCATAGCAAAACCACGACAATTTCCCCATTGTAAAGTCGCAACAATTTTTAAGATTGCAACAATTTTCCCATAATAAAGTCATGACTGTGACAATATTTTCATTATAAAGACGCGACTGCGACAGTAGTAGCCTATTGTGACTGTCTTTATCCGGTGAATTCACACCTATACACAACAATACGGACTTTCGGACTTTAGTGAGTAACCCCCTAAATTACCCACCTTATATTCAAGGGGGTACATCTAATTCTGGTTAAACTCCTTAGATTTTAGCTTAAACAAATTCACCCCAATATATTATTTATTTACTATTAGTATTTTTAGCAAGCACTTACTCTATCGATATTGTTTTTTTAGGGATGGGCACTTATATGTAATTTTTATATGTGTTCATGAAAGGATGTGTTATTGGAATAGATTTGCAAGCAAATTTGATCTCCTCCTCACAGAATTTTTTGAAAGAAGAATGAATAAAAATGTATAGCAAAAACTCTACATGATGACAACTCAATAGTAATTTCACCAGCTAACAAAAGAGGTGCGTTTCTTTTTGTAAATTATACTGAACATAAAAAAAAAATCTGTTGCAGCAGCAGTAAGATGGGGAGTACTATCAATGGCTTATAACTGAACACAATTGGGTTGATTTTCTACGTAGGAAGTTATTTTTATAGTTGTACAAGACCTGGCTATGCTAGTGATTTATACTCTCCAATAGGTTGATAAGGATATTGGTATTCCTCCAGGCTGTCTGTGAGGTGGGTTGTTACAACCATTAGGTGTCTTTTTGGCATAATTAATGCAGTATGTAAATCTTGGTATGTAGTACCAGGATTTAGGTTAATCACATGGGATTTTATTTTTGAATAAGTTAATTTCATTGAGCTTACTACTGACTATTTCCTGTTAGTCACACTGTATGTGATTAACCTGTAAATAGACATCACAGTGGCTGATATTCTACTCAATTCTTCATCGTATGAAGTACCCCCCTCTTGAGTTTTTTAAAAGTTGCTTCATAAAGCAATCTCCCATAATTATTTAAAGTTTTATTCACAATTACAAAAAATTATAAAAAATACATAATGAAAGTTCTGTAGTAGGTTCAGGAGAGAAATAAGACAAATTGGGTTTCTGCACTCAGGAAGAGGCAAGTATTAAGAAAATAAATACACTGATGCTCCAAGGGAGTAAAGGAATTTAAGGCAGAATGGAGAATATGAAATACAGCCGCAGAATCAGAGACGGACCTGAGTCGGTTAAGATTAGAGCAGAGAGAAGAAGGAAAAGGCTGTAGGCTGATGGCACACATATTGCATATTGGTGTTACGCCAAAAAGTTTATGAGGTAATCATCTGCCTCTCGATTCTGATTCTGTCTACTCCAATCACTTGTAGAATCTGGTTCAGTGAACCAGATTCTACAACAAAGTTTCCCTTGTTTCTTCCACAGTTATCCATTTGTTTCCCTTGCTTTCCCTTGTGGAACTGTTTGTAATCCTGTGCCATTAAGACCTGATGGCACCCTAGTAACTTAGATAAAAGGTAAAATAGGTTTTTCAGCATTGCAAATCTAGGAATTACTGTAACTACTGTGCACACTGTTACTGCAATTTTTTCCCTTGATGACCATTAATCTGAGCTTTAATCCAGAACCTATGCAGCATAAGGCATGTTTTGAATTAAGTACCTTCAGACTTTCAGGGGAATTGCATTGTAAAGATCTTTGTTTAGAAATCTGTATCTTTGTGTCAAGGACTTTAAAACTGGACAGTGCATGTGCTGCCTAACCGCATACAAAATAACATAACTTACATCTTCACGGAATGCTATGGATCTGCAAATTTAATCTAACTGTAACCTTTACCATCAACCTCCATTTGTCACATCATCTATCTCAATCTTTTAGTCAATAAGTCAAAATCAAAAGGTAAAAGTGGGTACTCACCTAGCAATATGGCAAGTGTAGTTTCTACAAAGAATGACTGAACAAAGTATATGCAAATTCTAAAAAAGTAAATATTTAATGAAATATGAAAAGTTTATAAACTACACAAGGTTTTCTGTAACTCACATTTTTTTTAAATGAAAGACAAAACAGAAATACTCATATTTAATTGCTAAATAAATGCAAATGCATTTAGAGGCACCATGCCTTTGGGAATGGGACTTATTATTGGAGTGAATACTCTGACCTTCAGACAGGAAGCAAAGGTCAGTTTCCTCTCTCCAACTGATTTTATAGTCTTCTTCCCACTAGACAGAGGAAAGTGGAATGGAAACTATGCCATGACAAAGCTAGTACTGGGGAACAGGAAATGTGCATTGATAATTTTACGTATAAAAAAAAAACAAAGGAACCAGGTCCAAGTGTACTGACCATTTGTCTTTTGTTTGTATTTCCAAAACAATGGAAATTTCAGCTCAAGGAGTATGGGTCACACTTGATAATATTACCTAAGGTACGGTCCCCTAAATGCAGGGTATTTACTTTTTCTCAAACAAAGCTAGCATCTTGATGGTTTGCAACTATAGTAATATGTTTACTTTTTTTTTTTTAATCTTTTTATGTGGAAAGTGTGATACTTATCATTGTTAAATTGTTCTCCTTCCAGTTCTTCTAGCCTTGATTTTATTTTGGTAGTGGATCTTTACATTCTTCTCCTTTAGCACACATATTTAATTCCAATGGATTATTTGTAATGTTCATCCTTTATCATATTCTGTCACGCTCCTGTAGTTTCCTTTATGACTATGTTGTGCATCAAAGAACTGTATTATTAGAAACAGTGCGATTATAAACACTTGACTGCATTATTATTAACAAATTAGAAATCTGTCACAAATGAGGGGAAAAAAATCTTCTGCTTGATCTCTTGTGACCTTATAAAAGAATATGTCACAAACTGGCTAAGCTAGCAGTGCAATCAGCCTCCCTTTTGAGATAATCAATATAGTATATTCATTTACTTTACCAATCTATGTGTCATATGGTGATAATAGTATAATTGATTACTTTAGGGAAAATACAGTATTGACTTTTGGTGGCAGAAGTATGATATAGCAATGAGAAGAATCACAAATGATTGATTCAAGAATAACATCTACTACAAATCACTGAGTAAGATAATTAGTAGAGTATTACATAAAAAAAGAAAACTTGTAGAAAATTGAAGTATGGACAAGGCACATTAAAATTTCTTGGTGTGAAACTATATCCCTGCCATATGTAGAAATCAACAGAGGTGGTGCAACCAAGGTTTGTGCTGTTAGAAAGATGATGACAAATAACATTTTTATGCTACTTTCTTAATGTAATAATTTAGTGACTTAATTTTCAAAATGGCAAATAATTTCAAAATGATAATTAAATAAGGGTTTTATTAACCATTATTGAATACAGAGATACTGTTTCTGGTTTCCATAATACAGCCATTTCTAGTTTTAAAGCTAGGAGAATACAAATCTGTTTTCAGGAAACCTTCTTGTCAGGTGGGGATATATCCCTGGCTGGAGTTGAACTGGTAGCCTGTTGCACTCCAGGCAACAACTACATTCAAGCTTTGGCTGTGAGCCTGAGCTTTTTGTGTGAGCTGTAGAGTACTTTGGTGATAATCTTAAGTGCACAGGTCCTTCCTGTTTTTCACTAGTCAGGCCTATAAATAGAAGGTCATTATAAAGATCTATTATTTGCTCAAACAGTTCTTGCTGTTTGTGAAGTGATGCTGAAGTTCTTGTTTGTTACGGCGCGGTACGGGGGGCACCGGGGACTTGGGCGGCGCGGGATGTGGGGGGGTTGCCGGGGGAGGAGGGCGCCTAGGGCACCTATAAGGCCAGAGCCGGCTCTGTATATATATATATATATATATATATATATATTGAAATGACTTTTTCACTGTCCTGTTTGTGTATTAATCTGCAAAATTGACATTGCAGTTGTTGTATTTTCTGATTTAATTTCACATATATAATTATTTATTGAGTATATTTTAGTAAAAAAAAAGAGATCTTACCTGGTCAGTGCAGTGCAGAATTTTGACCCCACCAATATATTATTTCTTGCTACACTATTCAAAAGAAGATGTGAGAGGGTAATAGATTCTAAATGCTGCCATCTTTTTCACTCACTATGAAAGGTCTGTAGGTCAAGCCTTTCCTAACTTTATTCTTTAGTAGAACAAAATTGATATGTACAAATAAGATGTGTCAATTTACAAAAGAAATGCACGGCCCCAGTTAGCAAATCAGTTAATATCAAGTTGAAAACTCAAATTTGGGCGAAAGTTATTTAAACTGGAAAAGGCCGAGTTTATCCCATATCCCGCTAGATCTTGGCTCATTAATCAGTAAAAATATTTTTCAATCGATTTTTACCAATAGAAACTTTTTTGAATTGAGTTTTTCAATTGGATTTTTTGAAGGAATGGTAGTCATGCTACTAATGTAAAGTATGGCTACCTTTCCATCGAAAAATCAGATAGAAAGTTTTGATCAGTAAAATTGATCGAAAAGTATTGATCGATATTTTTTGATCAGGCAGCCTTTTTTTTTTTTTTTTTTTTTACATCTCGAGCTTTATAAATTTTGCCCATGTTGTGTCTGCTTACAAAGCCAAGTCATGTATAAAGAGTTAAAATGCTAGTCCAACATTCAGTAAAATATATTCTGAAAAACATACTGAGCATTTAAAATTTGTTTAAATGAGTTAAATAGCTAATTTGAATTATTTTCTCTTTTTATTTAGCAGTACTATAGTTTGCATTAATAGTTTGGTAACCATGCAAATAAATTCTATTGGCAGTAGAGAATACTGTTGGTTGCATTAAACATTAAATGGAGACACCTGTTACAGTGTTGCTAAATTAGTGATGAATGAAAGAATGTATGTTATGAAATGATTAAGGTTAGAGTTAAAACTTTAGTTCCAAGGAAAATTTTTTTTTTAGAAATAATACTAAAATAATATGCAATCCCATGAACATCAAATATAATAAGCCCTTCATTCTCAGGTATGCTAATGAGCCTGATTAAATAGAATGGAAAAGTAATTTCAAAGTTGCTGATTCCATCTGAGTGAATATTTATTGGTGCAAATAAGCATAAAAAGAGATCATATTGCTTATACGGAAAAAATGACTGAATCTGAAAAATGAAAGACAAATGGGGGTTATTCTTCAAAGTCCGAACAGTCGTGTATATGCCCGTATTCTCGTCCATTTGTGACTTCTCCAACACCAATTATTCAACAATCTCTGCAATGTGACAAATTCACAACCAATTCTGATGCTTACTCCAGTTGTGGACTTACGGAGCCCTTCACATCAATTTGCATGTGTGTGCACAGATAATTCGGCTATTCAGCATGGAACAGAGTCTGTTGAAGGAACGTATTCTGAAGTGCGTACTGGTCCAAATTCACCTCTATGCCTTCGCCACAAAAGAGTGGCAAATTGAGAGGTTTGATGGCAGGGCTCCAGTGTTGCGTAAGGCAATAATTCATTCAAAAGTGACAATGGCAACTGTGACTAATTTAGTCTACTATTAACATGAACTAGGCACAAGGTGACATAAAATAAGTATATTTCACTTATATACAGTTAGTGGGATATAATCAGACTGACATCACTGCCCTTCACTGGAGGAATTCTCCTCACTCCACATGACTTCTCATCCTACTATTGTGCTACTGACCACGTTGCATTATGCATGCGACAGTGTCTGACGCTGTCCGCTGTTTCATAAGTAAGAAGAAGTGAATTTGTGACTTCCTACTAGTATTGACACAAACAGATGCGGTGTCACGATGCAAGGCGAATTTGGACTTTGATGAATAACCCCCTAAAGTCTTTTTCTGGGACCAATGATTCAGTGCTGTTAAAAATGGAGGTTATGTGTTGGCATACATTTTAAATCTAATAATAATAATAATGATTTCAATTTCTACTGTATGTAGTACAATGACAAAAATGGCAGGAATTGCATCATATTATCATTAACAGTGATAGCAGTTACCTGTATAGTAGCATTTGCAACATTTTGGTCAGTCCATTTCATTAAAATTTCTGTCAAAACAGAAATGAAAATGATTTTGACAAACCACATATTAGAATTACTACAATAAGTACATTACCTCAGACTTTGATAAATATTAGTAGGCAACCTCTGTGCTGCTCTTTACCCTATGTTTTTAACATTGCAGATGTCTACATTTACTGCCCATGGAAGGTGTCCATCATTCCCAGCTTTTTTTTTTCTATATTTTCTCGTATTTTTTTATATTTACATCAAAAGAGTTGATGGATACTAAAGGCTTAGAAATGATGCATCTATTAAAGTTTGCCTAACCTACAGCCTAATTATTCAGACTAGGTATTTTTAATTACATAGCTACAGAAAGAAATGTTTTACATATTAAACAGAAGAAGAACATGGAAAACATTTTTAGGTTTCACTTTGGGTACAAGTTGGGATTCTAGTACTAGACTTCTGAGCATGCAGAGCCAACTGTCCACCAACTCTAAAGGATTCAGGGGGTTATTCACTAAGATGCGAATTTGACTGTCAAATTCACAAACAGTGGATTCCCATAGTAAATCTGCTACAATTTTCCATTTGTTAAGTTGCGACTGTGACAATATTCTCATTATAAAGATGCGACTGCGACAATAGCAGCCTATTTTGACTGTCTTTATCTGGTGAATTCGCACCTAAACACAACAATTCGGACTTTAGTGAATAACCCCTTTGATTGTCCAACTTTCTCAATCTTTTGCAATTAATAATAATTAATAATAATAATCTGCTTGGAAATAGCTGTTTCTTAACTTGATTCGTGACGAATTCATTTGGACCGAACCAAACTTTTCGGGAAAATTTGGCGAATCGAATTTTTGAAAAATTCGCCCATCTCTAATAATTATCTTTAGCTATTTAGAAAGCCTAATCCCTTTATGAGATCTGCAGGATTCAGTTTGCCAATTTATGTATGGGTAGTTGAAGTCCCCTGTTATTAATACCTTATAGTGTTTTGCTGCCTCATTTATTTGTAATAATTATAAATCCTCTATGGATTTTTTTTTTATATTCAGTGGCTTATAACAAACCCAATCAATACCTTATTATTGTTTTTATTCCATGTTATTCTACCCATAAAGGTTACAAATGTTCATTGTTCTCATAAATATCTTCCTTTAATAAGGGCTTTAGGCAAGACTTCAATAAAGGCAAATTCCTCCCCTTTCCAGTATTTACAGTTCCTTCTGTACAATGTGTATCCTTCTAGATTTACTGCCCATGTTTCCATTATTCCTAATATATCATAATTGGTTAAATATTAATAATTCTAGTCCAGCCATTTTATGTGTTAGGTTTCTAGCATTTATCATTATAAAATTTAGCAGCTATTGCTAATTTTTATGTTTAATTTTAACCCTAACCTAATCAACTTTTCTAACCCCTCCCTCTATTCCTCCCCCAGTTTCATTAATTAATCCCTCTTCCCTATCTACACTATCTTGCCCTCTACATGTATATTTCCCCCATCCCTAGTTTAATCACTCTTCCACCCTTCTAGCCATCCTTTCCTCCAAAAAAGCTACACTCTTCCCATTTATGTGCTGCCTGTCACTATTGAAGATCCTGTATCCCACAGTGCTCCAAAAATCCAAACTTCTCTTTCCTACACCAGTTCCTGAGCCACTTGATTATCTCCCTAATCTCTCACTTTCTCCCTAATTTCTCACTGCCTCTTTGATGTGGCTTGTGGTATAGCACATTTGAGGTCCTTTTCCTAAGCTTACAGTCTAAAGTACCTGAAATCATTTTAAGGACATTTTACCTACATCTAACTTTGTCATTTGTGCCTATGTGCACCATGACTTAACTAGGTCCTCACCAGCCCCATTCATTAATCTGTCAAACTGATCCACGATGTGTCGAACTTGAGCAACAGGAAGCTACACATTGTTCGACAATCCTGATCTTTGTGAAAGATTGTCTTATCTGCCCCCATTATAATTAAATCCCCTACTACCAGCACTAGTGTTGATCGATACTATCGATTAATGATTAAATCGGCACAATTTTCTACATAATCGTTGGCACTCGATTATTCAATGATTTCATGCAGGAATCGAGTAAATAATCATCATCGGGTAAGGGTCTCTTTCGGCTGTTTGAAGTTTACATTTGTGTCAGTACAGCCGTGGTTGCGCGATGGAAGAATAAGTATATTACGGAAGTGTGATGGGAGGAGCAGGGAGGAGCTGTTTGTGTGTTAACAGCCATGACTGTGTGCTGGAAGAATATGCTTATGAAGATGTAATCTCCGGCAATCCAAAGTGAAATCAAAAGTCCTTTATTAGTTGTAACCACATTAAGATAATATACTTAAAAAATTAAAATCATGGAATTTGCCTACGCGTTTCACACGACAGGCGCTTAATCATGGTGTGGGTAATGACATACATATGTGCATTTATATAGCACAACGATTTAGGGTGTATTTCAGGCCCATATTAACTCCATGGCTGTAATGCTAATGTGTGACCTGCTATATTCGCTAGATATAGCAGAGGTAGCCTCTCCTCAAAGAGACATCAAACAAACAAAGTTGTGATAACGCATGCCCTGTTACAACCACTATATATGACAGAGGTAATGATCTCACAAGAGGATAATCCGGACATGAAGACACAGTGAAACGATCACACAGTTGCGTCCCACACAGAGAGCTGCCGAGAAGCAGCTTCAACTCTGCACAGACTCTCCTCAAAGAGACATCGGGTAAGCGCTTGCCTTGAAAAGAGTTATAACATCAATTATGTTATGAGAGTGCCGCATCACAGATTGTATTTCTGATAATCATTATTGGCTACCGATTATCGATTCGATGATTTAAAAAATCAATAATCGGTCCGATAACGATTATTACCGTCATCGCTCATCACTAACCAGCACCTGTTTTGCCAGTCCTGATCTCCTGTCCCCTTCCTTACTGGGGCAGACATACTCCTGGATTTCAGATGAACTGCCTTGCTGCAGCAGTGCAACCCCTGAACTGACATTCTCCTCATCTTTGCAAACTTGTGGTGTGCTAGATCAGAACTAGCCTCCCTTACACTTCTCCCTCTGCCCCTAACAGTTACCCAGCTATATGCCTCATTCTCCTGCCCCTCTATGCTCCAATCTCCACTCCCATCTTCCCAGTGAGTACTGGCTCAGAGAGCAGCAAACTCCTTTCCTTGTTATCAATGGATCTTAGTGCTTCAAGTTTAAGATATAGATTCAGAACCTGGGCTTCCAAATATGCAACTTAGATATGTTTTGCACAACAAAACAAGGTGCACTAAATAGTGCTTTATCTGAGGTACAATAATGATCATTAGTGCACCTTGTTTTGTTGCGCTTCTCCACAGTGTGATTTCTGGAGGATTTGTTGATTGGGAAGAGAAGCGAATTCCCTGGGAGACAGCAGCACAAGAATAGCACAGAAAGGACATTTTACACCTTACACAGAGTGCTGCGGGACAATTTGTTTATTTTATTTTTTTTTTATATATTTTGTACAACATTACACAGCCTCAAATCACTGTTCAAGAAGTGAATACATTGCATAAGCAGTACACTGAACAGCACTGTTAAGCATTGAGCACATTATGGATAACTCACAGGTAGTTTCAAGCAAGGTAGATAAAATTAATTTACAAATTTATTCACAGACAAAAACGTCAAACAAGTAAATGCAATGGAATAAACGATACAAACAACTTCCTTAATTTAAAGTCTCTGCATTTTGTCACACACTTAAGAAAAAAACACAAACACTTTTGAAAATCTCACATTTGAAAGTTCCCCTACTCACTTTTTATTTTTTAAAAAGCCTGTTAAAGATTTTCCCCTTTACTTAGCAACAGTGTCTGCTACTAATGCTTCTTCTGGTTGCAAAAAGAAATTTTATTTGTTAGCGCGAAAATAACTCAATGACCAAGGCAAAAAGCTGAGGTGAAAGTGGCCAACCATGTTTTATACCTCAAACAAAAATAAATTATGATAATAGGATGTCATTAGGTCTAGATCAGGCTATAGGGGATTTTTCTTACTGCTAAAACTATAGTGTCATTGATAAAACTAGATTTTGTCTGTAAAATATGGCCAATATTTGACCCTGTCAGACAACTACTAGCACTGACACTTTTCACACATCGTCATCTTATCCCACTTGGACTATTGCAATGCATTTCTAACTGGCTATATAGCTTTTCCAGAAACACTGGTCCATGTAGGTATACAGTCATGAGGCTGTTTATAAAGAACTATGCTGGATATTATAGGCTTTCATTTCATTATTTATGTTATTTATGTTTGGTTTGAACAATACACCCTAAAAGTAAATGATTGATTAAATTACCAATAGATGGAATGCAGTGTGAAATGGTATTACTTTCCCAATACAATATTACAGATTAATATAGAGGTAAAAGTGATCCTTCTAACAATGAAAATCCCGTAGGCAGATATTTTGACTTTAGTATAAATGAACAGTTTCAATGAGGATTCAGGTGGTAACTGGACTCAAGTTGGAACAAGCAACACCAAAAAATGGGATAAAAAACCCAAACACCCCAGTGTTCACTGATTCCCCAATAATGATGACCATGAATCTTCAAGGGAGCCAATAGAGGAAACAGAAACTGTAGTCCGACAGGCCAGGGATCAGAATATCCAGGCCAGTAGTGTCAAAAAGTTGGTACACTCCCTCAGGTTTATCCCTCACTGGTGGCATAGATGCACAGTGGTATGCAGCACATTTAGAGTTTAGAGTGTATTGAAAATGAATACAATAGACTCCAGAAATAATTTAAAATAAAAATTCTAATTTAGTTTTTTTCTCTAAAAGAATATTATATTTTACAAAAGCAGATGTCACATATACAGTACGTAGTAACAAGTCAAGGCAACTGGACTTGCTGGCCCTTTCAAAAAAAAATACAGCTAGCCCAGTTACCTTGACCTATTACTAAACACAGTATATATCCTGACCTGAATGAATAAGAACCCTACACATATATATTTTTCACAGACATGGCAGACGTGGTAAGTATTCTCTACTCTGCAACACACTGCACTGGAATTTATAATTACCTTATAATTACCTTAGTTCAAGTCTCTCCAAATGTAAACTAGTTTTGCTTTAGTACTAATTCAAGGCAATCAAAAATATAGTAAATTTGGATGTTAGGTAAATTAGTATCCAGCAATGCTTCTTCTACTGCCAAAATTCCTTCACTATGGGGTACGGATGTAAAAACACTTTGAATATCAATACTATATAATAATATATCAGGTGGGAGTTTCCCAATTTTCCTTAGTTGTATCAATAGTCTGAAGTATCTTTTAAACATCTGTTAATGTCCATGACAATATCTTGGAAGAAAAGTATTTACATATTTGGATAAAGGGGATATTATATGCTTCAAGACATAGGTTTTGTTAAGCAGTTTCTTGTTACCATACATATTTTTGTTTTTAGGTTTGACTATCACTGTTAAAAATAAATCTAAAATGCATGTACCATTGATTTGAGGGAAGTCAAATATGGACTTTAATCTGGATTCATGGACAATGCCTGAAGACTCCCACAAGAACTCTATTGGACTATTATTGTCATATGGACAAAATGGAGGGGGGGGGAGTTATTATTTAAATACTCTAATATTTTCACTTAGTGTTACACTTGATAAAGGGCAGGACGCTCGAAATATGTAGTGTTTTCATTTTTACCCAATAAAGGGTTGCAGCACAGCTACGTTTGCGTGGTTTATTCCTTTCTACGATTGTGAGTATATTTTTGGGAGACTTCATGGTTCTTAACGAAGGAACCAGGGAGAACCTGTATACTATAGTCAATAAACTTACTCAACATCCTCCTGGCACTGAGTATATAAACTGCACCCTGGGGTTGCTAATCCATATTTCTAGTCATCATTGAGACATAGGCCTACCCTTACCACCCTGAACGATACCATATCAATATTATTTTTAATGGATATTTAACAAGGGAGTTACCAAATGTTTCATTCAACCCGTCATTACTCTGTATTTGAGGACATGACTATGACTGTGAACCAGCTATCCATTTCTAATTGCAATGTATGGATCATTACACTGATGGGTTTTCCCAGGTTCTGTGCCAGGATTCGTTTTAGTCTGCTAAAATTATGCAGTGGTTGATAAATTATTTAAATGGAAATGTAGTTATGTCTAATTGCATTTTATCCTTAGATCACTGCCTTATAGGAACAGTTCATGTTCTGGCATCCCAACAATCTTTCCATCCTAAAAACTAGTTTCCCCCTGACAATATATCTTTAAATATTGTAAAGTAGTTCTAGCCAATGACATTTACTTTAACATTTCCCTTTTTTTTCTAAATCAAACACAAAAAAGGGAGCAATACTTTTCAAAATGGTTTAAATGATCTTGAAATGTGAGCAATAGCTCCCAAGAGGACAACTGCTGGGAAATTTTGACCTTCCAAATGTGTACGCCAGGTGGCAAGACATATATTTATGTACAGCTGTACTATTACATGAAGAATCTCTTGAGGGAACCTTGAGCTGATTGTGTTAGGAAAGCTTAAGTGCAGTTTTATTTTGATGAATTTGGGGAACTGTAAGCAGTTACTGTATGGAAGATGTACAAATTAGAAACACTGCAGTGCTGAAAAGCTAATATGCAGAAAAGAGAATAATATGACAAATTGCATATGAATTTTTTAGTAAGCTCAAGTAAAAAAAAAATAGTATTCATAAACAAACCACTCAACTCTTAATAATATGAAAAGGGTTCTGTCGCATTGAAAAGCTGTATATTGTAATTAAAGTGTGTTAATAAAGCACATCATGGCTTACAGCTAGGTAATGCATAGATAATACTTTGCAGTAGCATTACTCATGGAACTGTAATTGTGCAACGACATATGTTGACCATAATTGCCGCACTAAAATAGGTCACAAGCTAGCATTTTCAAAGGTAATAAAAATGGAATACACAAAGATTATTTTTATCAACCTTAATATTTTGCAGTATCGCAGTAAATGTATGTTCCAGATTAATTACCAAAATGAGGCTGTTTAAAATGATATTCTTTGCTAGTGCGTGGTGCAATTCTCAGAGTGTTGTTCATTTTAATGGGATGCTAGGTGTAATGATTCAGGCTGCAGAATATTTAATAATTCATGTACTTTGAATGTTAATGTTATTTTGAAAATAGATCAACATAATGCTCAAAATGTATCAAAGTTTTCTTTCAAGAGTGATTTTCTCTTTCCGAAAGCAAACACTGATCTGAACTGTGCCACCTCTCCTCTCTTTGACTCAGTTAACATTGACTAGGATATGAATAGTATAATTATATTGAAATGCCACAATAAATCACTAAGCATTTTACAAGATTACAGTGAGCTCAATAAAACAAAAAAAAAAAAGTTCTTCAATGATATGAAAAAGTGAATTCAGGTCTAGGAAACTTCTTTGCAAATATAGACCACATATGAAGGGAGCCTGTGGCAATGGTATGCATCATAGCTGTACAAAGTGCACTGGCACTAGACAAGGAATGACTTTTTTTCAAGTTACAATTCTTGTTTTAGACTCATTCTTTAAGGGTTTTCCTTTTCCCACTTGGACACATTCTTAATTTCCACAGCAGACAGACCTCTATTCTTAGAATTCAGAATACTTGACTTCTCTTCCTGTTCATGACCTGCATTTACTTCATATCCATGCTTGGGAATAATGTTTGCATTTAAACAATTCTGAGGTACATGTTTGTTTTGTCTTCCACACCATAATAAGATTATTTCTGTCATGTGTATTTTCTTTCAAACGTCACTTTAGCCACTATTCTTTATGAGCTATCAGAAAGTTCAGTATTATTACTATATCTTGCAAATTATAAACTACTTATAACAGCATGCAACATCTGGAACTTAAAATGTACACTACTTCTACTTAACTTCTTCAGGACATGACACCAGATGCTTATCTAATCTTACCACTATAGAGCTAACTGAAACATAGTCTAGCAACAGAGCAATAACAGAATAAAGTAATTTAATTATGTATTATTTAAAAAAAACAAGCACAAATATTGGGGGAATTATTTAATATATAAATAAACATTAATCTACTATGGCCTGATACATTATAGGTTCTTCACTCTCTAAGCAGCTACATTTTGTCTCATAAGTTGTAGACTGATCATAGGCTAATAACTGTGGAGCGAAATTACTTTTTGTCAAGGAGCTTTCACTGAAAGACCATTACCAAATTTCACTTATTGATTGTTTTGTAACAGCAAACGTTTCTCTAAAACTATAAGTACAAGTGAACTGAAGAATATTAGAAATATGATAGATTCATATCTGTAATATTTTATATTTTCTTTTATATAGTGCTACTTATTATATACAGGGATGTACTAAGAATTTTAGCATAGCCGTAACCCACCAACAGAGAGGAATTTATGGACCCTGAGCTTGGGACTATAGAACATACCACACTAGCAAGTAAAGGACGATAGTCGACCATGAAAGGAAATATTTTTTGCTGCACCATCCATCTTTACAAATAGGGCTATTATGTATGTATGTATATATGTATAATTTTATTTATAAAGCATCACAAACATACACAGCGCTGTAATGTTAAGAATAAAAATAAAATACAGACATGGGAAATTGCATTAAACAATACAGTATAAGATCACAAGGATATATCCCTTTAAGTGCTATGTTGAAGTTGACACAAGAGGTTGGAGGTCCCTGCCCCGTAGAGCTTACAGTCTAAATGGAAATAATAATAATAATTTTAATTTAAAACTAAATTAACTGCATGTGCTGGAATCCATGTGAGCTATTACAAACACCATTATATTGACAGGATACAACTATAAAAGTATAGGTTACAGCTGTGACTAGGCACCAAGCCCCCAGAATAGCAGATTGTGAGTGCAGGTAAAGCTGAAGTGGTACAAAGATATCTGTAAGTCTGTGACTACTGTTTGCATCGGAATTGGATACAAATTTGCCACAACCCAGAGTTTGCAGAATATGTTGAGATGAGGATGTGGTGATGAATGCAAATTCAGACCTTTATATAGCTGTACAAACTTTCATGAATAAGCCCCCTAATCCTCTTAAGATGACCTTATTCAATAGATCATCAGAGGACATTAGCTAATGTGCCATCCACAGTATGAATCATCAATGCCATAACTACACTAGGAAAACATTTGTTTTTACAACTCAGGATGCAAGACTTTCTCTATGAACATCATTCTGCTAGGATTCTGAACATGCTTCTTACACCTCTACACTGCTTCTTCATCCCTGTAACTTTGCTTTTAGCAAAGGGTAACTGAAAAAGAAACCAAACTATTACAATACAGGAAATGTCTGCGATGAATAATTTTACAACTGTTATTAAGCTAATTGACTACGCCTACTTCAGAGTTTAATAAAGAAGCTATTATTTTAAAACTAGATTTATGATTTTATATTATACCCAATGACATTACATTTAACCATATTTAGAACTAGTATTACATCCTGGGCCCTGGTGCAAAATACATGATAGTGATAGTTACTAAACATTGTATATACATTCTATCCAAAAGTTTTATGTTTCATAAAATAGCACCTTTTCAATCTGGGATAGTCATCACCTTTACCTTGTGTCATTATTCACAACATTATATCAAGAGGAAAGGAAGAAAATTGATTCCCCCATCAGAACAATCAAAATGATAATTTTTTTGTTCAGAATCTATTTTGTACAAGACTTCTTGGGTTTTTTTTTTTTTTTGCAGTAGAATAGATTGTAATGCATCCTTTAGAAGCATTTATGAAATTCCACCTCTTCTACGTTCCATGTTGCAAATTTGCCGACATGATTGGCACATCTCAAAAAAAAAAAATTTTATCCTTTGTCATATTTCTTTTTAGGTCAAAAGCAATATACATGAGAAAAAGAAATAAATTATTTTCATTGGTAACATTTTCCATGACTATATTCTGCACACTACATGGGTTTGTCTCTTTTATGATTCTGTTAACCTTAACTGTGATTGGTTTTGAGACATGTATACTGATCTGAAAGGCAGAAGTAATAGAATTCTCCAACCGTGTTGTTACACAGTCCTTTTAATTAAAATATATGTAAGTCATTAGTGCTACTGATATGGTAATCAGCTGTTGATTCAACTTCTTCAAGCAATTTGTCATTGCAAATCAAAATGTGCCCTACACACACTCAAGGTGAACTTTTTTGTCTTTTTCCTACAACCTGATTAGCAATTGGACAAATGTGTCTAATTTTCTCCTTGGAGCAAGGCAGGTGCTGATTTCCCTTGGGTAATCTTTCCTTGATACCTGTCTTGACAAAGTTCCTTGATTTTTCTGCATAATTTGCAAAAGCAAATATCTAGTGGTTGTATTCAAAATTATGTTCTGGAAAGACTGGTAGTTAGTCAATTTCTACATAATAAAAATTATTTTGAAGCTGTTCTACAGGTTAAAATACAGTGACAGAGACATACATTGATTTTGTTTCATATGGCGCTGTACATTTAACAAAGGATAGATAGATAGGTAGATAGATAGATAGATAGATAGATACAGGTAGATAGATAGATAGATAGATAGATAGATAGATAGATAGATAGATAGATAGATAGATAGATAGATACCGTATTTGCCGGCGTATTAGACGACTGGGCGTATAAGACGACTCATAACTTTTCCAGTTAAAATATAGAGTTTGAGATATACTCGTTGTATAAGACTATCCCTCTTCCAAGGCAAATCCTGCATGGATTGGTCAGCTCTCCCTGCCTG
>WMED01007772.1:0-17398 GCA_019650415.1 Pipa parva | reverse complement strand
ACTTTATTTTTTGATTCACATTGTTTACACAATACTTGCGCTGTTTTCGTTTCTAGTCTAAGTTATCCAATAATTTACCAAACATCCTAGGAATTGCAGACCTCTAAAACATAATCTATGGTCAGTGTCCTTGCTCCAGAATAATAAAGAAACAGGACAGAATTAAAATTCGCTGGTTTAGCAAGGAAGGAACAATGGTTATCACAGAGTAATATTACTGCTTGGTAAAAAACAAATTCCCAGTAATATTAATATTCTAAAGGCAATTTAAAAGGAAGTTATTGGATAATGCATTTTATTATATGAGGCATAATGCAAACACAGCTTTCTATTAAATAAATGATTGGACCCATGTGTTTTGGTTCTAAATCTATCCCACTATGGGGAGGATAACTTCACTGGAGGAATTCAGATCAATTTGCATTACTTTGCATCCTACTTCTATTCGACTGACTTTGCCACACTGCACATGTTTGTTAGACAAATATTTACGCAGATTCATAATTAAGGAGAAGTGAAATTGCAACTATTTTGGTGATGTGAATCTAATTGCAGTGAAGTGATTTCAATAGGTGAATTCAGACTTTAGTCAGTGAGGCCCACAATGTTTGCTTTACTGAGAAAGGTCAAAAAAGGTCATGTATAGAGGTGGTATTTATGTGCTAGTGAGAACTCATACTGTACATTCTTTTGGGACTTTCACTATAAAAACTGAAAAAAACATCATAACTGCTATTTAGTAATTCAGTTTGTGGGATTTATTTAGAGACATATAGGGACTCCTCTGAGTTTTGGTTTTGGTGCTACATCAATGTATTTCAGTTTTGTTTAGGCTTTGATTTTGTGATTGAGGTTTTGATCTGAATATTCTATAAGTAGAAAAAGCAAAGACAATCACATGAGATGACATCCTCCTGTAAGAAAGCTGACAAATGGATTAGCCTAGCAGAGCTACATAGTATCTGAAGGCTTTCAGCACCTTCGCCCCACAAACTGTAAGTGAATAATACATCCCTTTCTATGTCACCCTATCTCTGGTTAGTGTTGTCACTTGGTCACAGACTTTGTTGTCACTTTTAAGTAAACAGTCATGTTACACTAAACAAAAACCCTGCCATCAGCTCCGTCCCTTCTCAACATTGATCTGGCAAAGTCATTCTGGCCCATTCAGAGCAGTTTGCATTGCTGCATTCATCTTTTCCGTGTGCTCCGACATTTGGTCAGTAGGCAAAAGATTTGTGCACATGCGCATAAAGTAAGAGCTCTGGAAGTCCATGACCATTGTAAGCATTCAAACTGATCGTGAATTTGCCACATTGCAGAATATCATCAATAAGTGGAGATGGAGATGCTGAATTGATGTGATTTTGGAGCTTTTCACAGCTGTTCACACTTTCATAAATAAACCTCTAAGAGGGGAATTCACCATTCAGCAAAGTGAGCTCCGAATCCTTTGGCTCACTTCGCACATACTGTTATGCGCTCGCTGATGTCCTGCACGCGGACATCAGCGAGCGCATTAAGGGGATTCCAGTCTCGGCGAGGCAACTCTTTTGGTCTCGCCGAGACTGGAATCCCTTTAAAGCGCTCGCTGATGTTCGCGTGCAGGACATCAGCGAGCGCATAACACCATTTGCAAAGTGAGTCGAAGGATTCGGAGCTCACTTCGCTGAATGGTGAATTCCCCCCTAAATAAGTACAGCCACACATTGTCTTTCTCCTTCTCTAGAATGTTGGTTCATCAAGCATTGTCATTAAAACTAAAAACCTTCCACAAATGAAAAGATTCGGAGACGTTTGGGGAGATTTTAGGTGTTGTTATATTGCTTAGTAAGCAGCAGAATATAATGGTTAGTAATTCACTGCTGGGTAATACAAGCCTCTTATGTTTTATTGTGATATTACAAGTGGTGCTTAGCACATGTGGATTTCCTACATGCGAGCTTAGTGTCGGATGCCACCCTTCCTGTACTATTGCCATGGGCGCGGTCCCTCATATTTCCTGCTTAAACTCTAGCAGTTTTTTTTTTTTTCATTTTATTTTGTTTGTATCAACAAATATCACCTTGTATAATACAAACTATTGGCTAAATTAAAGATAAATGGAGTTCTTTTTACCTGATTACAATTTTTATTTATTTTATTTCTTCTTTATTCCTCCTGTCATTGTAACTGCTAAATCAGTACACACACCGCTGGTTATCACACACGCTCCATAAGAAGAATTTGCTTTTTAAGTGAACACTGTTTCACAATGCCAGAAAATTTTCAGGAGGTTGGTTTCATTGGTTTAAATTAGCCAAACAAAATCTCACAGCATTGCCTGGCCTAGAGCTTAGCTATCTAAGCTATAATTAATACTGAAATTATAGTTTAGCAATTGCAGTCTATCATGTCACATGGTTAAAACCCCCTCAAAATACATGAGCTCACATGATAAAAATATATATTTATACATGCTAGTTAATAACACAAAGCTGTTAGTATGGAAAATGTTCATATTTGCAGCATATGTCTAAAAATGTAGTGTATTAATATACTGCAATCTATTGTAACGTGCAGCGAAATGTTTTGGGTATTTTTATATTTTGTACATCTTAAAATAAAAAAAATAGTGAAATTGTTATTTATTAATACCACTTTCATGAAAAATTAACATGTGCATCTCAAATGCCAGCAGGGGGAGCAGTGGACCTATGATAACACTGAGCTGAACTTGATACTCGGGGGTTATTCAGCAAGCTCCGAAGTGAGGCGCGTAGTGTTCGCCTCACTTCGGAACAACTGACATGCGCATGCTGATGTCCTGCACGCGGACATCAGCATGCGCATTAAAGAGATTCCCCTCCCGGCGAAGAGACTCGAGTGCTCTCGCCGGGAGGGGAATCCCTTTAATGCGCATGCTGATGTCCGCGTGCAGGACATCAGCATGCGCATGTCAGTTTTTCCGAAGTGAGGCGAACACTACGCACCTCACTTCGGAGCTTCCTGAATAACCCCCTGAGAGCTGCATATTACCTTTTTACTCATTCTAAAGATCTTGCCAAAATGACTTTTCCGAGTTTAATAAATTTCGCCCTGCCAGAGATCCCTTGGTTTGAAGAAAGATATCATTGATCAAACATGGATGCCCATACAATTATTTCCAGACTTATCATGTAAAGTAAGGCCTTTTTCAGTTGATTTGTGTATGTGCAACATAAAAGCACTACTCTGATCAGTTGTATCATCATTTCTATAAGATCTGCCCTTTGGTGTACCAGTATTACTTTAAAAAACTTTGTTATAAATCATTTTTTGCAGATCAACAAGAGCTGAACAGGGCCCTAATGCCACCACCACCTCCGCCCAAGGCTGTAACACAACTAATAGATGTTTGCGCCAAGAGAAACAGGAACCAACTTCAAAAGAGGTGGCAAAGCATCAGCATCCAGTTGAAATAAAACTAAAAGAAGATTCTGATTTGCATTGATATTATAAAAAAAACTCATACTTGTGTGAACTGTAAATATTGTTGAGAGACTAGAGTGGGTTTAACATCCAGCAGTATGTTGCTGACAAAGCTTTGACTTTATTACTCCAAACACATATTACACATATTACTTACTGGGAATAGAGGAATTGCCTTTACTGACAGTAAATGTCATTGCACATAAAGTCCGAACAGTCGCGTATATGCTCGTATTCAAATCCATTCGCGACTTCTCCAACTCCGCTAATTCAACAGTCAATGGGATGTGACGAATTTGCGACCAATTCTGACGCTTACTCCAGTCGCAGATTTACAGAGCTCTTTGCATCAATGTGCGTGCGAGGGCACATGTAATTCAGCGTGCAATGGAGTCTGTCGAAGGGGTGGATTCTACAGTTTGTACTGCTCTGAATTCACCTGTTTGCCTTCACCACAAAAGAGTGGCAAATTGAGGGGCTTGATGGTAGGGCCCCAGTGTGGCATAAGGCGACTATTCCTTCAAAAGTAATAATTTAGACTGAGACTAAATTAGTCTACTACTAAACATGAACTAGGCACAAGGTGACATAAAATTAAGTATTTTTCACTTATATACAGTTAGTGGGATATGATGAGACTGACGTCACTGGAGAATTTCTCACTCCGCATGACTTCTCATCCTACTATTGTGCGACTGACTACATCGCACTACGCATGCAATGGCGTCCGCTGCTGTCCGCTGCTTCATAAATAAGGAGAAGTGATTTCATGACTTGCTAATCGTATTGACGTGAACAGATGTGGAGATACTATGCAAGGCGAATTTGGACTTTGATGAATAACCACCTCAGACTACTTGTGTGATAAGCCTAATAATGGGAAATGGTAAAGAAAACACCTTATTTAAATGCTGTAGGATTTACACAATGTATTTTTAAAGTTAAAGTAATGTTCTATGGTGATACATGGTATTCAACTCACATCATTATGTGATTCAACAAGTATGTTAATGAGTGGAAGTAAGTGGATTAACTGATGATGTCACAGAGGGACTGGCTGACACCTCTTCCTTCCTTGAGTGGTCTGTTGAACATGCATGGGTTAGGTACAGTATATGATAATATGAGACATCTGTAACGATTATGCTGGCAGCATCCTCCACTAATAACTACATCTCCTATGTCCCTCAGCCAACTCAGATCCCAGGGGAATAGGCCCCGCGTACACATTGGAGAGGTACTCTAAATGAGAATCAAAGATTACACAGGCACCAATGGTTCTTACTTGAAAACAGTGCACTCTCATTTATTAATTTATTAACTTGTTTCAATTATATTATATATATATATATATATTATATATTATTATATTGTTATAGTAGTTACTGCCAGTCCCCAGTGGCAACATGTGCAGCCTAAGACCCATAAGGGCTAATGCTCATAGGCCAAGGATTGGAGACAAATGGGCGAAATTTATTAAAAACAATAACATCGATATCGCAATTTTACCGATATCACAATATCAATATTACCTATATCACAATATCGAATTTCGGCCGAACCATTGATTTCAATGGCAGAACGGCTGAAAATATGATATCACGATATCGGTAAAATTGTGTTATTGATATTGGTAAAATTGCAATATTGCGATATTGATGCTATCGATAATGCGATATCGGTAATTTACCGATTTTGATACATTTTGACCCTAATACTCCTTCTATAATCACAACTATGAATCTGAAAACGAGCAAGCCTTTTCAGAATAGGTCTGGCAAGGCAGAAATCAGACTGCATCTTCTGTAGGTTTAATAGCTATAGCCTCTTCTATTCAAAATAAATATTCTGGGTTTGACTCACAGGTAAGAATTAGCCCCAAACTCCTGACAAGCTCTTTACTTGTGAAGCTAAAAATCCTGAAATCAACTACCCCTTCATGTAGGCAAGTGGTCAAGTGATCAAAGCTTCCACCTCACAAGCAATGCATTCTACGTTTGTCTAACCAGGAAGGAAGGTAAAAGCCCCTTACCCCAAGAAGCTAATATAGCCCACCCCCTGGCATCCTTGCTTTACAGCAGCATTTATTCAATTACTGAACCATAACAAAATAAATCATACTAGGCTACACCTTATATAAGGTAGGGAAGCAAGAATGGTAAAAGTCCTCTGAAAAGCTAAAATAGGCACCACCCTAAGCATAGCAATTGTTCTCTGCCTCATGTGTATTCAGTTAATGACCAAAATCAAAATCTTCCACAAGGAAAGAGAAGATACTATTCCCAAATAATTAGCCTCTCATTGAAGAAAAAAATAGACCCTTCCCTATGCATAATCATTTTCTTTTCTTCACTCTGACACTTATCCAATTTAAATCCCAAACCAACTACCATAGAAAGACTTTCTGTCCTTCAAGCAGAAGGCTTGCCCCTCTCCCTGAATCACAAAGCCAAGCTACCCGCAAGCATGGCAATTGTTCTCTTTCACTCCAGTTCCTACCCAATTTCTAACACAATGCAAATATCACCAGTCAAGTCCTCTCCTCTGTAGGGAAGAGCATAGAGCCACTGCCTTACAAGTGGAACTCCAAAGATCTCTTTATTGAGAATCCATCCAGCTTAACGCCAACACATATCCAATTTCTGACCCAAAACAAGGAGCAATTGTCAGGCCATTATTTACAAAGCGTTGGACTTGGGCACCAGAGATTTTTATAAAGTTAAATAGAAAATATTTATTTTGATAAATAGAACTGATATATGTACTGTATTGATAAAGATAAATTACAATTCACTGTAAAGCACAGTGGCTATGTATAGGAGCCTTTGTCTAGAGCAGTGGTTCTTAACTGGGGTTCGTTCGAACCCTAGGGGATTGGTGAGTCAGTCTCAGGGATTCGGCGGAGCCTCCGCCACAGAGGTCAAGGGATTTATTACTAAAGAAGGGTTCAGTGAATGTGCGTATGAAACTGGTGGGTTCGGTACCTCAAACAAGGTTAAGAACCACTGGTCTAGAGAAACACGATAATAATTTATTATATGTAGAATAATATATTTCTATTTTGATACATTTTGCCAGATTTTAATCCCATGGCCAACTAAGGATCTTTTTTTTTTTTTTTTTTTCTTTCTGCGTTTTCTGACAAAAAAAAAAATCTAAGATGTTTTTATTGGGTGGAAGCACAAAATGTCATCATTATAAATACATTTTTGCTGAACAGAAGAAAAAATCTTCTCAAGTCATGTGACTGCAGTTAGTTTCGTTATAAACAAATTAATTGCAAGGTTGAAGTCAGACAATCAGACAAGGCTATCAGAGAAAAAAGGCAAATGTTCGTCTTTCTGATTTTTGAAAACCACACCTCTTTTCACATGAAAGAAATTCAGAAGACAACCTTATTTCTATTTCCTGTTTCGCTGAGAATCCTTCTAAGTTGATGGCATCATGAGAAGTGTGCACTTCATCACAACATGCTGCAAAGTAGGTAAGCATTAAAATATCTACAATGTATATCAGCATAATAACTTCACATTTTAAGTGTATGCCCTATAGCATATATAGATACTTTATATATATATATTATATATATATAGCTAAACATGAAATTAAATTAATGAACATGTTTAAAATAACACATTTCTTGAACAAACGATTTGATTTCTGTTTGTGACCACTTAGTTTCCTTTATCATGAAAGCCCTACTTTTACAGACTACGCCCACATACAAACATTTGTACTGTTTCCATAATGCCTTTTTGTTTTTGCGTCCTATTGCTAAATATAGATGCACTATAGTTTGAAACCATCCCGCTACATAAGTATAACATATATATAGGAAATGTTCGTGACAAGCAATGAATTCAGTGGTTACATTTTATAATGTTCCTCTAAAACAACTGTGTAGGCATGTGGACAGGGGGACTGTCTTAATAATTAACAACAACAAAAAGACACTATTGTGTGTAAAGCAAAGGTAATTGTTATACAATACAAAATCTTCATTAAATGTTGTTATATGCATGCTATGTGTGTTACAAGTTATTCAACAATTGCTTTGCTAAAATCCGGTGGGTGTTGTGTTATATGCAATGAGTATGACTTAGATCAGCAGTTCTCAACCTTGTTGAGACTGCGACCCCCAGGTACTGATGTAATGCGTCACTGAAACGTCATCACGTACGTGTGTCACGTAATGACATTGGTGCCCGACGTCACCATGCAGGAACCCTTATATAAAGGGACCTGCACTCACTGCTGGCTTCGCAGCGTGTTCGCAAACCCCTGTGAAAGCGTCATTCGACCCCCAGGTTGAGAACCGCTGCCTTAGAGGTTCACCTTAGGTGGCTTTTTATGTGATTGTTTTTGTTACTGACAAGAAAACTAATAATAAACCAACAATATTGCAGCTTGTTTGGGATTTGTGGAGGGTGTAGAAGTATTACTATAAACTAAAATTTTGCTCAGGGGACCCCCTCTCAAACATTGCTCACCTTCCTCCAAAACCCAGGATACCCTGGAAGTGTTGGGTTGGTTACCATTAGCTGCAACCGCTGCCGTTTCCTTCATTGGGAAGATGTAGTATGATGAATTAAAACGTGTCATTAAACCAAACCCCAAAGGAATAGAAACTAGAAGGGAACATTCACCCAGGCATTTCTTGTTATTACAACATGAAAAAACCTAAAGAAAAAGTACAAAAACACAGCACAATGGTGCCTTACCAAATAAACATAAATTTAAAAGGAAAGTGAAAAAACCACCAGTAGAACAATAGCGTTTTAGTTATAAATCAATAATCATAATAGGTAAAAAAGGTGCATAAAATTTGGAGAAACCACCTTCAACGTGAACAAACGTGCCACAGCACACTGATAGTGGGAACACTCACCAGATAAATGCTTAAAATAAGCATGTAACACCAGATAAATGCTTAAAATAAGCATGTAACACCAGATAAATGCTTATATTCTAAGAACACTAGACCATGGGCCTCGCTAACTAAAGTCCGAATTCTAATGAAAACCAAAACCTGAGAACAGCAGCATGGTGTGCCTGTATAGGCCTCTTTGTTAGTGAGGCCCATGGTCTAGTGTTCTTCTCTTAGAATATTACTAGTGGTTTATTCTGAATTTGTCGTTATACCTTTGGGCACTGCTGAGAATTGAATTATTGGGATTCTCCACTGCATATCCAACTGATGATCTCTTACGGAGAAAGAATTACATGCTTATTTTAAGCATTTATCTGGTGAGCGTTCCCACTATCAGTGTGCTGTGGCACGTTTGTTCACGTTGAAGGTGGTTTTACCAGATTCTATACACCTTTTTCACCTATTATTATTATTGATTTATAACTAAAACGCTATTGTTCTACTGGTGGTTTTTTCACTTTCCCTTTAAATTTAGGTTTATTTGGTAAGGCACCATTGTGCTGTGTTTTTGCGCTTTTTCTTTAAGTTTTTTCATGTTGTGACACACCCAAGGAGGACTGTGAATCCCCCCTGTTTGATGAAAGAGCTGCACATTTATTGGACTGACAATCAAATTTATTTATGGTTTTTATTGTTTTTATTTTTGAATTAAGCGCTGTACCTTGACATTCATTGTATAGATTTCTTGTTATTAACCTTTAAATACATTTCTTACACAATAGGACATTTAAGTAAGTATGTTGTAGTATTGTGTAGCAATAATGACAGTAGTGGAATGGTACCATGGCTATTACTGTATATTATTAATTCTGCTATTTGAAACATGTGTCCTAATATAAACATTGATGTAATCAGAGGATCCTGTCCCAGAAACCTTGTGTGTCAGTTCAGAGAGATTGAGACACTTGCCAGTTGCCATAAAATATCAGTCCCAGTCATTCTAAAACCAGAATCCTATTTTATTTGTCCTATTCAGTAGATATTTGAAAATGCAAATTTTTCTACATCAAGCAAATGTTAGCCCATTTTGGCCAAGATCACTTCATTACTACTTTTTATTTGTGGTACAAAATTCTGCAGAATGGCAGTGTTAGACGCTGCTCTAAGCTGGTGTTAGATCAGGGTAGGAAAACCACGGCTCACTGCAGCGAATGGACCAAAACAAATCAAAATGATCATTCTGTATATTTTTGCAATATTTATATTATAATATTTATCTATTTTAATTTCTTCTACTACTCTACATAGTTATACTATGGGGGCTATATCTTTATGTCATGAAGTTAGCCTGTATCTTAGTCATAAAGTGAGATCGACTGCTGTGCTAGTTAAGAAGCAAAGGGCAATCATCTTTTATTCAGGCACAAAAGAGTTTATTTTTTTCAGAAGTAAATCATTTTTAATGATAATTTAATTCCAGGAACAGGAAGAGGCACTGCTTGCTGCAAGTTGCGATCCTGGATCAGAATCCTCTTTCGTGTAGTTCTGCCCCTGCCTGCTTCTCTTTAGAGAGCTGTATGTGCTTATTACTGTAACAGATAAATGCTTCAAAATCACTAAATAAAATGAAGCAGAAGTGCATAGAGCCACATAAACATTAAAAACAAGTAAAAAATAGTGTAAAACACTAAAGTGGAGATACCTAAAGAAAATGTTATAATAGGACAGTATATACAGTATGGATGTAAGAGTCCAAATAAGTATGTAATATAATGACCTCTAAAGCACAGAGATAAGTATATAACGCTTCTAAACAGTAAGAACCTAGAACTATCTATAATACCGTCAGTAGTCTGAATCGTCTGTCTGTCTGTCCTGTAATAAAGAGATCACATGGCAAGTAATGAAATAATGTAGCGCCAGGGGCCAAGTAGCAAGGTAAAGCTCCACAAACCAACCAGACGCGTTTCACCTTGAGATATAAGGCTTCCTCTCTTTTTCTTTTGCCTTTTGTGTATATCAGCTCCATAAGTTTTCACCATTACTGTATTTATTGATACATATACATATTGCACTATTGCTTGCTACCTCCCTTTTTGTGTTCTTTGCTAAATACTGCAGTGGTTTTTCCCTGTAAAAAGAGAAAAAGTAAAACGTTGTCCGATCGTAAGATTAATTTATGATGTTGCACCCGAAGTGATGAGGATTCACTTCGACAGTCGAATTCTCACTTTAATGAACAAACCCCTGAGTGAGAAAGATCCCACCATTGTCTTCTTCATGTCACTGTAGTTACAGTATCTTTTAAATGTATTTATCCAGAGCAGAGGAAAAAACAAGCCAAACAAATTCATCAGTTTAAAATACATTTGAAACTATGTGCCACTCCATTATAAGAATTAATAACTCTAAAATGTGGTCATTTTGCCCCTTTCCTAGCATGTGTTTTGTTTTAAGGAACCTAAATCTTCTCTGGCTGACATGCACACTTTATTTTGCAATTTCTGGTTTATTTTTTGTGGTTAAAAAGTCTTTTGTTTAAATCCTATTTTAATAGTAATGTAATTAACACAATACTAACTCACCACAAACCACTCCTTTTTACCTAGAGACCTTATACAGTGGGAGTTATTCACTAAAGTGTGAATTTGACTGTTGAATTCTCAAACAGTGGATTCCCATAGCAAATCCGCGACAATTTCCCCATTGTAAAGTTGCGACAATTTTTTTAAAGTTAATATTGTGATAATTTTCTCATAATAAAGTCACGACTGCGATAATATTCTCATTATAAAGATGCAACTGTGACAGTAGCAGCCTATTGAAACTGATCTTGCGAATTCGCACCTATACACAACAATTCAAACCTTAGTGAATAACCCCCTTTAATCTACTGCTTTGTGCTGTACATAGATTATGTAACCAAACCAGGCCTCAGTTTTGGCAAAGTAAAATAAATGAAGGCAAAATAAGAATGTACTGCATTGAGCTAATGTCATTGCCTTGCTGTTATAGCTAACAGCTAAGTTGTTGTTTTTTAAGTGGTTTTCAGGAAAGTGCTATCCATCCAGTCTATTTAAAGATGTACTATTCTCTTATTTTAAGGAGCTATTTCTAACAGTTGCAGGAATTTTATAGATCATGCAAGAGCAGCCAACCAAATATGTTTGTTTTGGGGTTAATATTAAAATCATGAAAAAAATAAGCTTTTTTAATGATGTTTGAAATTAATTTTCCTTTAATACTGTTCTCTTTCTTCTTTGCTTTGGACTGAATTATTATTTAATATTGTTTTGAATATTCCTCCTATTGCAGAGGTTTCCATTAGGTTTCAGTTCAGTCATTTATTAATATAATAATCTCATTATGAAATGCTTGATTTTCTAGAAGATCATCCACCCTATTCATGAACCCATCCAACCAACCATCAGTTCCTCACCCCCTGCCTAAATAGATAATATTACTCTCCTAAAAATAAATGTGTCTTCCTACAGTGGTAGAGAAACCTTCTTATTTCTAGTTTCAATGGATGTACTATTATCGCCAACACGCATGTTCTCGACCTATCCCGCTTGGACTATTGAAATGTTCTTCTAAATGGCATTCCAGTTTCCCACCTCTCCCTGCTCCAGTCTATTCTTAATTCTTTTGCCAGAATACTCTGCCTCTCTCTCCAGAAGTGACAGCCTTTCTCCCAATCTTTCTCTGCTCTTTGCCTCCCCATAAACAAATAAACATTTACTGTGTTCTTCTTCTGACATTTAAGGTACTTCACTCCATTGCTCCTCCCAAAATTTCTTCCATAGGGAAATAATTGGGTTTTAAACTATAACCGCACTGTCGCTGGTTATGGTTTATATAGCTGGCTTAGTGGCTTCTTTGCTCTATATTATCGATTGATGACGATAATCGGTACGATTTTTGAAAAATCATTGGATAATACCCGATAATTGTAATAATCATACCGATTTCAACTTTTCTCGATATCATCGCTCAACACTAATCATGATTCCATATGCAAGCAAATGGTTTTGCAGGGTCAAAGGGACCAGACTAACTAATGTAACATGGAATTTTATTTTTAAAGAGCTTACAATAAAAATATATGATGTATATTCGGTCCTGGACCGATGCACAATGGGCCCCCTCGGCACACTACAGGGGTCACAGCAGTGATGGTTGCAAAATGATAACATTTCTGGCACAAATCATAACATATATGGTGCAGATTATAAGTGTGGTATAAAAGGCATCAAAATATTTTTCTTTAAAGAAATCATTCATAAATCAGCTCTTGGTGGTTCTGACTACTTTTTACCTATTGAGCTAAAGCATGTGACTAGCTGCTGGAGGTTTAAAGAAACCAAAGCAGTCCAGGTCAGGGGAAGAGGAAGTTGCCTCATTTCTGCAACAGAAAACAATTAAAATAACTCACTGAAAAATATTCACAGTTATATTTATAACACAAAAGCAAGTTTTGTAGAAAATGTTTGTATGTATAATACACAATGTAAAAAGAATGTAATATTGAGATTGTATTACCTAGTCACAAAGGAAGACCATTGCATCTAACTGCAAACTAGATTGCAAATCTTTTGTATTGTATTATATTGTATAATTTTATTTATAAAGTGCTACAAATGGACACAGTATTGTACAATTCAGCAAAACAAATATAATACAGGCATGGGAAAAGTGCATTACACAATACAAGTGAGTAAATTACAAGTATAAAATCACAAGGATACATCACTTTAAGTGCTATGTTGAAGTTGACAAGGGTTTAAGATGAGATAGGTCAGTATTGGTGCGTGGGATGCAAAGCTGGTTGCTTTGGAAGGAGCGCAGTTGATGGCGAGGAATGTGCAGACATACAAGAGAGGAAATGTAGGAGGGGCAACAGAGTGAAGTGCCTTAAATGTCAGAAGGAGAACACTGTAAATTATTTGTTTGTTTACAGGGAGCCAAGGAGAAGAGAGAGATAGGGAGAGAGGTTGTACCCTCTGGGGAGAGAATTCTGGCAGCAGAATTTATAATAGATGGGAGCGGGAAGAAGTGAGAAGCTGGAAGGCCATATAGAAGAACATTGCAGTAGTCTAGGCGGTATAGGTTGAGAGTATGCATGAGGGTGTTAGCAGTGAAGCGAGAGAGAACATGGAAAATCTTGGCAATGTTGCAAAGGAAAAATCAACAGGTTTTAGCAGTGGAAGAGATGTGTTTAGAGAAGGAAAGAGCAGAGTCAAAAGTCACCCCAAGACAATGTACAGAGGTTACAGGATTGATGATGGCACCATCCACTAAAATAGAAAAGTTAGAAGCGGGACCAGGTTTGGGTGGAAATATAATCAATTCAGTTTTAGTGAGATTTAATTTGTGCTGGCGCTTGGCCATCCAAAAGGAGATTGCCAGGAGACAGCTAGAAATTTGAGTCCGTATTTCAGGTGTTAGCACAGGAGCAAATAAGTAAATTTGGGTATCATCTGCATATGAGTGATACTGAAGACCAACTAAAATAAATTGATGATATTACCCAAGAAAATAGTTTACAGGGAGAACAAGAGAGGGCCAAGGACAGAGCCTTGGGGCACCTCCACCCTAAGCAGCACAAGAGAAGAGGCATCATTAGCATGGGAGACAAAAATGGAACAATCAGAAAGATAGGAATCCAGCAGAGAAGCAGCTTGATCATGGACCAAGCGCATGGAGAATTTGAATAAGAAGGTAGTGGTTGAAGTTGTCAAATGCAGAGGAAAGGTCTAGGAGAATTAGAACAGAAAAGTGACCCTTGGCTTTGGCAACCTGGAGATCATTTGCAAGTTTAAAAAGAGCAGTCTCCACAAATTGCCCTGGCCTTAAACCAGACTGCACCGGGTCAAGGAGATGGTGCGCATGCAGATAGTTAGTAAGGCGAGTACAGGTAAGACATTCTGGAAGTTTAGAAGCCAGAGGTAAGAGAGAGACAGGACAGTAGTTAGCGAGGCATGCAGAGTCCAGCATATCTTTTTAAAGGATGGGTTTAATACAGGCCTGTTTAAATGAAGAAGGAAAAGTTCCAGAGGACAGGGAAGAGTTGAACAGGTGCATTAGGGAAGACACAAGGGAAAAATCACAACACTTAATTAAAGAAGGCATGGGGTCAAGCAAGCATGAGACGGGAGGAAGAGAGAAGTTGAGAAACTTCAGGCTGGGTAACAGGAGAAAAAGAAATCAGAAACTCAGATGGGGTTGTAGGTAGAATAATGTCTGTGTCGTTAGGAGGAGGAGTAATCTAGTTGTGGATGTTATCTATTTTATTTCTAAAGAAGACTACAAAAACTTGTGGGGAGTGCTGGGGGTTTGGACACTTAAGGGCATGGGACATAGAAGAAAGTTGAAAATGGAGAACAGATGACGGGCATTTGATTTATTCTGGTTTATGAGAATTCTGTAATAGGATTGGTTGGCTAGGGAGAGAGAGAGAGAGGAGTTAAGGCACGAGAGCGAAAACCTTTTAATGCAGAAAGTCTGCCAGGAACGGGATTTCCTCCACAAATGTTCCACAGAACGTGTGCAAGATCTAATAAAACGTGTTTCTGCATTCACCAGGGGTGAGAATTAGTAATTTTCTATTAAATCTTAAATATTAAGAGGTTTATTCACAAAGGTGTGAATTCAACTGTCGAATTTACAAACAGCGGATTCCCATAGCAAATCCGCGACAATTTCCCCATTGTAAAGTTGCAACAATTTTTTAATATTAAAATTGCGACAATTTTCCCATAATAAAGTTGCAACTGCGACAATATTCTCATTATAAAGATGCGACTGCGACAGTAGCAACCTATTGCGACTGTCTTTATCTGGCAAATTTGCATCTATACGCATCAATTCGGACTTTAGTGAATAACCCCCCTGAATCTTCTACTATAAGCACTCATTGTTATAAGAGTGTAGTAACAATATTATATACTGGTGCTCTATTGTTGTTGGATGATAAATTTACCACCAAGTGTAATATTGTACAAGGTAAAGTAGAAAACAATAATGTGTCAACTACAGTAACACAGTAGCAACAGTCATGTAATTGTAGATGGCAAGTCAACTGCCGATAATGGTGGTAAACGATAATCCTAGTGACTTGGATTTGAGGACATTTGCTGAAACTGAAAGAAAGTAGGTTATATCACAAGTGCAGGAAGGGATTTTTTTTACAATAAAGACAGCCCAGTTGGGGAATTCCCCATGGAATGTGTTTGCCAAGAATGAGATAAGGAACTATTTTTCCTCTACAAGGCTTTACAGGTTACTGACCTGAGGCTTTTTTCTCTTCTTTTGCTAAATCAACATAGACATGGGGTTACAAACATGTATTTTTTCAATCAAACTACTAAGTTGTTGTACTAAGTTAATAAAAAAATATCATAAATTTAAATAATAATATACTGTAAATATTCAGTATAATAATATATATCATGTAAATATAATAAATGAGCCTTCCCAAGCAGCTTACATTGCAGGGGTTATTCACTAAAGTCCGAATTATTGTGTATAGGTGTGAATTTGCCAGATGAAGACAGTTGGAATAGGCTGCTACTGTCGCAGTCGCGTTTTCACAATCCATCCATGACACTGCACATGAGGATGAACCTGCATAGACAATCCATTCACCCTCCTAAGAATGAGGAACCCTGCACCCCAGTTGGAATCCATTTCTACCTAAACCAGGGGTTGGCAAATTGTGGCTCGTGAGCCACATGCGGCTCTTTAGCTGTCTTGTTGTGGCTTAGAGCATATTTCCCTATCCCTGTCCATTACTTCTGACGCTTCTTATTGGATGTCAGCAGGTCATGTGATTGGGAGAGTGTGCTCCTCCCCCATTGAGAGCAATTTGTCACCGCTGGAGGAGGGAGAGAAATGGCCCCACCCTCTTCTAAGTTTGCCGACTCCTGACCTAAACACTCAAAGCCTAATTCACCATAGTGCGAAGTGAGCTGTGAAGCCTTCGGCTCACTTTGCAAATGGTATTATGCGCCAGCTGATGTCCTGCACGCGGACATCAGCGAGCGCATTAAAGGGATTTCAGTCTCGGCGAGTAGACTTGCGTGTTGCGCATAACACCATGTGGGAAGTGAGCTGAAGACTTCACGGCTCACTTCGCACAATGGTGAATTAGGCTGTCACTCAATTAATTAAAAATCTAAGAATCAAAATACTCAAAGTGAACACACAAGAAAGAAAAACTTTTGAACTCAAAATGATAATGCATTTCAATACCAAAAATACAGGACTCAATGTGGATCTTGGATTACTGTCTCACTATCATAATTTTATATAATGGTGAAGTATGTATTTCTCTCTGTTTGCTTTAAAACTGTGATCGTCTCTGTAAGGCTAGGTTCACATTAGCATATTATGCTCAGTGTATAATACGTTAGTGTGAAAAAAAAATAGGGCTCAATGAAAGCCGATAGAACTCGTATAGTTCTGGACACACTAGCGTATGATGCGCATATGATAGGTCCGGCATGGTGTGTGTCACATTGTGGCCGGCGTAATATACACTGCGCCCAAAATGTGACCACACAGGAAGTGATGTGAACGCTGAGGAAGCATTCACATTGTCGCTGGTAAATTCAAAAGGAATATACGCTTGGCGCATTTTTTTTTTACACTAGTGTATTATGCGCTGAGCATAATACACTAGTGTGAACCTAGCCTAACACTTATTCCCATCCCTCCCCCATTATCCCTCACAGCCTGTCAGTTCTACTCTATTCCTAGCAATATTTATAACACCCGATTGCTTTATGCTCCAATAATTTGTTTATGTTAGTATATCTTTCTGCTTGTTTCTCTATCTCACTATCATACCTTTATATTATGGAAAATTATGTATTTATTTCTATTTGCTTTTAAACTGCGAGTTTCTCTGTATCAAAGAATTCCACCATCACTTGTCAACTCTAGCCGACTCCTAGAAATATTTATGACTGCTTGAATAGTCTGTTTATTTTAGTATAATACCTTTTTGCCTGTCTCCAGTGCTTTTTTTGCACCGGTACATGGTGGTACGGAGTACCGGAAAATCTGAAGACTTTT
>WMED01007771.1:0-17398 GCA_019650415.1 Pipa parva | reverse complement strand
TCTGTTTTTATTTACGATTTACACAACGTGCCAATTTTTCTGATTTTGGGGTTTGTATTTTAGAAATTGTTTCGGAAAAGTATAAGTAAGTGCACATTAAAGGGGCACTATAGTGCTGATATAACTGCACACATACATATAAAACTCCTTTATACTAAGCTAATTGCTGACATAAATAGTTAAAAAAATGTTTAAGGAAGAAATCATATATGCAGTTTGCTTCCCTTAATTCTTTTTCCAGAGAGTTGACATTTTCCTCCCCCCTGTCCCCCTCATCTTTCTGTTCTGCAAGTCAGGCAACATGAGAAGAAAAAGCTGCCTGACTGCTATTGGTTAAGCAGTGTGCTGACCTTTTGAACACATAAATTAAGCTTGTTTACAGGAGATTAAAGAGGGAAAGGTCACTTGTGTTCTTGTGCTAAGTAGTAAGTAGGGCACCTTTTTATGGAGAACTGGCCAGTACATGTCACACACATTTCCTGGTGTGGAAGTTTATCAGTGCTGCCTACTCAATCATTCTGATTCACATGAAACATCTACTGGGGAGAAACAATTCTCACTAAGGTATAGTACTGCATATGTAAAGATGTATTTTGACTATAGTTCCCCTTTAATTAAGAGAGTGAGGGTTTTTCTACATTAGACTTGAGCTTCCATTTTTCTACATAAATGAGCTTCTACATAGCTGCCAAAAGGGGGTACTTCTGTGGCCCACTGTTCCCTCCTAGAGATTTGAGAGTTATGCTACAGTCTAATAGTATTTCCACAACTAGATTGCAGCTTTTCAGACAAACATTTCAGTGCTCTTTTATACTGTAAACCTTAATGCTGGGTGAGGACCACAAAGGAAACTACTGCTTCACTTTTCGAGGTGAGGCCTCAGCTACTATAATATATTCATAATGTTTGGCAAGTATCTACTACTACTATATATCACCTTATAAGAGTAGTTTTCCAGCTACTCTACCATATATTTTGTCCAAGCAGCAGCCCTCCTATAATGGGGCATACAACAGGGTCTACTACAGGTAGCAAAATTGCCTCTGATTTGCCCCCCTGCCATAACTCCTAAAGGCAGCCAATGGACATGGGGACTCTCCTACCATAGAGGACACCTTTTGGTGCTATAGGGGTTATACCAGATTTGTACAAGGAAAGCCAGCCATACCACTGCATCCAGCCTTGAATATTCAATTTTACATTATTTATTTGACCACATGGCTTATGAAAGGATAGAGAACTATGTCTCAGCAGACAGTTGATTAAAGCTTATGTTAACAGATTTGGATATACAGATGCTTGTATCTGTGATGCAAAATGTAGGAAATGGTCATATATTCTCATTTCTTTGTGTTTACAAGACCAATAACACCAAAGAAATAAAAATGCCATTTTGGACCGGCATAGCAGTTTCTCTTATATAGTTCTTGTAAAAATGTTATATTTGAAGTTGATTTCTATTGTCCCTTGTCTATTTTTATCTTTCCTGATAGCAGCTGTGTTGCTACACATACCTCACCCAATCCCATGATTTTTATAGAACTTTAGATAATACATATTCCTGAATTTCCAGAAGGCCCATTTTAAAATTAAATGTCATACTTTCTTGATACCATTTTTATAAGCACAAACTGAATATATAGTATTTGCCAAGGCATTTGGCCCATTTTCCTTTTGCTGAAATAACAAAACTATGCATGCTGTATACAAATGAGCACTGCATACTCTGTATTAAAATGATAGATGGGACTGGCTGTTCTTTCTATATTCTACTGCAAAACACAAGTTGGCAAAACATTTGTACTCAGCACTCACTCCGATGTTAAATTACCTTAGTGAACCAAAACAGTTTAAGGCAAGGGAGACCAAGATCTCTGCAACCCAGCATGGTACATGTTTCGTTTTTAATATTCACTCTTTCCCACTAGGTTTCTTTGTTTAACCTGGCTCCTGCACTCGTTCTCAGCTCTCCTTGAAGAGGAAGAAGGCAAAAAAAAAAAAGGGAAAACATAATCCAAATGAAGCTCCAGGGGCCATAAAGGGAAAAAGGTGGTGTAAGAGGCATAAGCCCCACTGGATTTAAAATAATCAAAGGACAAAACTAGAGTGCATTGTATACCCATAGCTCACAAACATCTAACTCTGATTGGCCCATAAGGATATTTATTTTTCTTCAATACAACAAGACCAGCGGTATTGGCAAAACTGTAACAACCAGTGCCAAAGGAAATGGAGCAGGAAGCAAAACAAACATCAGCTCGGGGGCTTATTTCCATATTAAACACTGGTATTGAGCTCCAGGGAATCTCATTTCACAGGAGTCAATGCCCAGATAATCTAGGAACTAGAAGGATGTTGACAGCCATTCAAAGGGCACAAAGGAAGGAAGGCTGAAAACATCCCTTGCTCAATAGCACTTTCCCCTTTTTTCAAGTTACACAGCAATCATTTTGTACCTCAGATTCTTCCCTTGGTTATTAGGACTCCAACAGTGAATAAGTCCCTTTATAACACTATTTATTGACTAGCCATTAATCTTAGCTTGGCTAGCAATTGAGTGACATTTTAATATGTGTAAAGCATGCAACAACTTAAAATATGGAGAGTGAAAATGTGGAAAACATGGCAAACAAATTATCTGGGTATTAATGGTATTAATCTACAGCCACGGTAGTAATTTTCTAATTGCCAAAAGTAGGATGTAAGTATGTATATAATATTAGGTCACTTATTCTTATCCTGACAGAAGATAAATACAATACATTTAAGGGACCATCAGAGAATATACAATCTAATTGTCAGGTCAAGACCTATTTTCTTGAAAACCATGGAACTGGGTGGCTTTTTGTTTATGAAGAAAATAGAAGTTCCCTGCTAATTAAAATACTGTAATTTACTTTTTGAATCTAATTACCTGGGAGCATTTATTCAATGATCCATTGGTATCACACCCTATAAAACATAAGGTACACAGATGATGCAGTGGGTATGCCAGGAGTCAGCAAATTTTGCACAGGTGGGAGCCATTTTGCTCCCTCCTACACTGGGGACATTTTTTTTAAGGAGCCGCAAATGGGGAGGAGCATATGTTCATGATCACATGACCTACCAATGTCCTATCAGAAGAAACATCAGAGGTCATGGGTGGGGCAAGGGAGATGCACTCAGAGCCACAACAAGGCAGCTGAAGAGCTGTATGCGGCTCAGGAGCCGCAGTTTGCCTACCCCTGGGGTATCCCAAAAAAAAATATGCTTGAGCCATCATGATCTTTTGGATCTGTGCTCACATGGGACTATACTGTAGTCCCATGTCAACTGCAATTAGCAAAGTTGGCACTCACTACAGTTATATTTTCACAGCTAAGCTATCCAGCTGGAATAATATTAAAATTATATGGATTTTAAAAATATTTTGAAGGTAGTTTGGATCTTTGATTCATCTATTCAGAAACAAAATTCTGAAAACAAAACGATCTGGGGACATCTTGTATCATAAAAATCCAGGCTCAGTGTAAGTGTTTTGTCTATTGCAAAACTCATCATTGCAAATCTGAACATTTGATCTGTGGGATCTTGCAAAAACCGAACCCCCAATTATGAGTCTTTAGCACAGCTTTAATATTTTCTTTCAGGTGTGTGGGTATATACATATTATAGCTTTATGTAGTGTACAGTACCTCCTTTAATGGGGGAGTTCCACTGTTCTATTATCCATAAGCTGTGTATGTTTACAAAAGAAACAATTCATGTATTGTATTATTGTTTACAAATGTGTAGGTGGCTGTAGTCTGGTTATCTGTGTTTACTCAATATTGGAATAGCTTTCAAATAAACGGTTTCGCTGGGACCATAACATTTTTAAAATAGTTTACTCATGGCAATATACATGGTCTCATTTACTTTCTCCTCAAAGGAAGAAAGAAATAATTTTGCTGGCTTCTTATCTTTCCAGAATGTTATCCATCTCTGCTTTAAGCAAACAATGGTCTTTTTTTTTCTAAAAACACATGTCTTTCCCTGTTAAATGAAAGCTGAATAACAGATCTTTGGATCCTACTCTAGTTTGTTCTTCAATCAGAAATGAAATGTATATTTTTCTGGTGCACTCTAATATAGTTAAAATTTTCACTTTTAGTTTGAATCACGGTATTCTTTGCCATATATACAAACATAGCTCAAAATCAATTTTGCATCCTTTAACTGTTTACTAAAGTGAACTGTTTGTTGCAGAAATGGTTATCAGCTACAGATCGAAGAAGTATAACAAATAAAGCAAATTATGTTTGTGCGCTTTTAATTAACCTTCAGCTGCATTCTTCATTCCTTCCTGAACAAAGGTTCTAAATATATATATTGCATTAGGCATTTTGCAGTAACAGAATAATATCTGAGCACCTTGGCACTGTTATAGAACTGCCAATAACTGTTCATACCTGGCACAAACCACTAATGCACATATCCAGTGATTCAGTGTAACATCGGGTACCATCCAGGACTTTGGGGGCCAGTTCCACAACAAGAGTCGTGCCCTTTGCTTGACACTTTAAAGAGCATGGATTCTCTGGGTCATTACGTACTGGTATCCACTCCCGATAATACCCCTGGTACTTGACATCATTATGAGCAGAGCACTGTTGTGCACGGAAATCTCCGGATTCTGCTGGACATTCCTGGTATGCAAAAAAGACAAAGGATCATGTCAAAAGAGAAATTAATTTATCACATCATTGACTCAGCAGTGTTGAAAAAAGAGCATTTGAATATATTGCAACTATCTGCATCTAGTCCCCAGCCCAGTCAGAATCTATTTTAACTTATTAAAATAAAAATATTGAAATATATGATTTTGATATATACATTGTATAACTAATATAATATTTTTATTTACAATTCTCTAAATATTAATGATATTTTCAATATCTTAAATATACAAATGTGTCAAAACAACATTTATAATGTGCAAATAGTCTTCTTTTGGTACAGGAATTCCTCTTATTATAATCCCAGAAGTGTAAGATTTGGAATTATATAAACATACATATGGGTGAAAGTTATTAACATTGAATAGACTGATCTCAGCCTTTTGAGTTTATCCCGCAAGATCTCAAGTTGATCCCGTGAGATTATCGCTCAAGTTTTTTTATCAGATCTTTTAATTGAAAGGTAGCCATACTTGATATTAGTAGTATGGCTACCTTTTCATTGAAAAATACTTTACATTATTAGTATGGCTACCTTTCCATTGAAAAATTAGATTGAAAAACTCGAGCGATAATCTCGCGGGATCAACTCGAGAAAGCCGAGATCGGACTTTTCAACCTTAATAACTTTCACCCATAAAGTGCATCTCAAGCATCATTGACAACCAACAAAAAAATTAGTCTTGAGCTGCATGTGTTTGTTTTCTCCACCAAGCTTATATGAATTAACATAACAAGGTAGAGAATTGGTGGTCTATGATATCCAACACCCAGTTTACCACTTGTGTTGTTCCATATATTGTATCTTAAAGATATAATGCAATGTTACACTAGGGGATATACTACTTAACTTTTTTATTTTGCTGAAATCTGATTTATTGAAGCTGCTGAAGGAACGATCATACATACTTTTTAATACAGTGTGGTAATATTATATCTATGAGCTTTTTCCACATAAGAATATTAGGTAAATTTTTATTTTCATATTCCTGAGGCATTGATGTTTTGTTGTACAATATACTTCACAAGTCTATGGCTCAATGGAGTTTTCTGTTTGTATCTGAGTTGCTTTCTAAAACTAAAAGTGTGAAAGACTGTATGACTATGTGAACCAACTAGATCACTGCAACCTGACACTCCATGACCAGATTTCACCTGACTGAAAGGCAGTAAATTCTGAAAGTGAGTTGGAGGGGGAATGATAGAGAAATTAAGGAAGTGATGAGAGACTAAAATGGTGGGTAAAGAGGTATAGAGCGAAAAGGGGAAATAATATAAAGGCTTAGAAAGATATTTACAGGGAATTGAGTAAAAAGAATCTCAGTAAGAGATTAAAAAGAGAAGTAGAGAGTAAACCATGGTGAGAGAGATCACAGTTTGTGGGGATAAGAAAAAGAGAGGGACTTGGAGGCAGACGCAGCAACACAAATACAGCAATATAAAGGATTACAGTCTGCCTTTGTTAGCTAATACCTGTTTCTAATGATGATATTAGAAGGTTGAGGTCAAAGCATTCGCTATTAAAAGTCATTAATTGAAAATGCAGAAACCTTTGTCTTTAGTGGTAAATAATGATCTATTACATTGATCCCCCTGCTTTTTCTTCCTTCTCTCCCTCTACACGCGTCCATATTTGTGTGTGGTATACTCACACATGTGTTTACCTTTGTAATGCATATAATGTTGGTGGGTCTGACAATGTGTTCCTGCCCTGTGGAGTTAGTAGGGTTTTTGGCGCCTGAGGACCCCCCAAGGTTTTCAACAATTCTGAATGAACACAGGTGGATTAATAAGTAAATGATTCATTATGACACATAGAGCCATCCTAATGACATTCAGCTGTGTCTGTGTTCGTACATCCTGAAAAGCTGCACTCTTGGGGATTCCTAAACACTGCAGTTAGAAAAACTTGTAGGATGAAATCCTAAGAAATTAGCTTCGATTTTACTTAAAGGAAATTCGTAACTATGCATTTTACAAATACTTTATTTTTTTTTTATCTATAAAAATGCCTCTTCCAAAACAACTGATATACATGGTTGGTGATGTCTCCCTTACTGATAATCCAGTTTACTGGACTGTGCCAACATATCATTATAACAGACAGCTTAGTAATAACAAAGACTCAAAGCTTAAATATCACTTTTACATTCCTTCCCAGAATATGCCATTTAACTTCTGGACATAAAATGTGGAAGACAATAAAAACAATCAGCAGATTTTCTTATTCTTGTTTTAACGACACTTAATTATTTTCCTTTCTGTAAAACTGCTTATAGCAGAATTCTACAGTACTATATTATATATAACTAACTGCAAGTAGAGTCAAGTGAAGAGAAATCATCCCCCCCAGAGAAAACAGAAATTAAATCAATCATAAACACAGTCATTTGAGACATGTGGTTTACGGCAGATCTACTGAATAATTAGCAAAATAATTTACAAACTCCCTCCCCCACATCAGACCATAATAATTCATTTTATTTTCTTCGTAGGCAGAATTGTTTGGCCCCAAAAATGTATGGGATATAAAAGACCCTGGGATATTATTATTATTGGAATTACTGGAATATTTATTTTGCTAAAGATACAATGCCTGGCTTTTATAAAGCAGAGCAAGACTGTAATAGATGTATATGCCAGGACTAACATTGTTAAAACATTGCTATTTATCTTTCCTTTGCTTTTTTTTTGTTGTTGATTAATTACTTTCTGTACCATGTTGAAAAATGCACACAATCACAGAATTATTCTTCATTTTCAACAATGTTTTGTATACACAATATCTCACCTTTTAAACAGCGTCTATTGGCAACCATTTGCAAAGTGCCACAATTTTAAAAGGATGGCAAACATTTACAGTACTTTTCATCTTCTGGTTTCCAAACTTTAAAAACATTTCGGATGTGTACTTGCCATTGGAACTACAAATGCAGGAAATGTACTTTGTGCCTAAACAACTATTTCTATTTATAATTTGCATATTTTTAATTTTGTCAGTGGTGAGTAGTAGTAGGAACTATTATCTGCATCACTACAAAAGTGTCAGTTGCATTTTATGTTCCATGTTATGCACTTTTCAATCCACATTCAGGAGCTTATTCCTCAAAATTAGAAAAGAATAGCTGTCTCTTGCTGAGTGTGGCATAGTCAGTGGCACTGCAGGAGCTGTGCCATCAGCTTACTAGTTTGCCACTTTATTCTGGTGAGGGAAAACTGGCAAATGCAACACAACAATACATCATGTCGAATTCACTACTACAACAGATCCTAAGGGGGTTATTCATAAGGTGCGAATTCAACTGTCAAATTCTCAAATAGCATATTCCCATAGCAAATACGCAACTGCAACAATTTCCCCATCACTTAGATTGTAAGCTTTACGGGGCAGGGACCTCCAACCTCTTGTGTGAATCACAACCTAGCACTTAAAGTGATGTATCCTTGTGATATTTCACTTGTATTGTTTAATGCACTTTTCCCATGTCTGTATTATATTTGTATTGCTGAATTCTACAGCGCTGTGTAAATTTGTGGCGCTTTATAAATAAAATTATACATACAAATACATTGTAAAGTCGTGACTGCGACATTTTTCCATAATAAAGTTGTGACTGTGACAATATTCTCATTATAAAGACACTTCTGTGACAGTAGCGGTCTTTTGTGACTGTCTTTAGCTGACGAATTCACACCTATAAGCAACAATTCAGACTTTAGTGAATAACCCCCTGAGATTTGATGAATAGTCGAATCACCTGTGCATGCGCAGGTAAAGTGGAACAAAGTGCTCCATAAGTCCGTGACTGTTGTAAACTGTTGAGTTAGTCTCAAATTCACCACATCACAGAGTTTGCTGAATACCTGAATAGTGGGGAAGTGGCGTATCAATGTAAATTCTCACCTTTATGCGACTGTTCGACCTTTCATGAATAAGCCCCTCAGTTATACTAAGGAATTGCAAGTGTTATATAAGGCACATATTTATTAAAGGATTAAATTGCAAATTTGACCAATTCACATACAAATCTTATTCATTTAACTCTATTTTCAGTTGAAAATTCCCTTTGCCACCGGGTTTTTTCTCCACACGTTTTTATTTGATGTGCAGTTCCCATCCTAGTTGCATTTATCCACAAAAAACATAAACTGCTGTTTTTTTTTTTGAAAAATAAACTTACCACATTACTGCAGGTTCTGTAGCGAATATTACGACCTTCACAGCTTCTGAAAGGAAAAAGAAGCAGATCAATACAAGTTGTTTTCTACATTGATTTTGTTTGTATTATACATATTGTTGTATACTCCTAGCCTGTTAGGAAATAGCATTTTGGGCAAAGATTAGAATATTATTCTTATAGAACCGCATGGAATTTTTAGCAGAAATATGCAGATGTGGAGCCGATCTTAAAGAGGTTTTCTGTTCCAAAATATTTTTCTATACTTTGGCTTTTTTATTTTTGTGTACAAATGTTATGTTTTTCAAGGAAAATTTTTATTTTTTTCTGAAGAAACAAATCTTCTGTTCATTTCTCATCTTGATAAATTTGTCCCTCTAGATCTGTACCAAGTTTAACAAAGGTGTTACATTAACATTAATTAGGGATGTCCAGAGGTAGAATCTACAGGAATTTGACACTCTAGTACGAAATTTATTAAACTCGGAAAAACCGTTTACGCTTTCCCAAGTTTAATAATTCGGGAGAAGGCTTTGACGTTTCTTGCGGTAAGTATCGCGAGATTTGCCTCGTGCGATTCATGCCCTGACAAACTTTTTTTTATTGAATATATCCATGGAAAGGTAGGTATACTGTATGGCTATGCTTCCATGGATATATTTAATAAAAAAAAAGATACTTACCGTGAGAAACTTCAAAGCCTTCTCCCGATTAAACTCAGAAAAGTCAAAATGGCTTTTCTGAGTTTAATAAATTTCGCCTCTATAGCTTATGGTGTGCCCTCTTAGAACCTTCAGAGAAAGGAAGATGCATTTGAGGAAACAGTATCCCAGGTGCTGTACTAAGCAGGATCTTTGATGTCCCTAGCTGTTATGGAGATGGCACTAGCGTTAATATAAGCTTGGAAGGGTGGTTAATTTCAAACCAGAAGTAAGTGATGGGTTAGCTTTCAGAGGGTTTGATGGATAATATACCCTCATTTAAGGACCCTTGGTGTTTAAGCTAAGATGTTCCCCAAAGAGTTTCCTGCCAAGAGCCCAATGTTGGTTACACCTAGATGTATCCTCTGCAGCCATTTTCCACCTTCTGTGCTGTGAGATTATTGCTTTTTTATTCTATTGTAATATTATCAAATGGATGTACATAATGTACGTTTTTTTTTTTTTATTCCTCCTATTTTCACTCGGCAGACTGGGGTCTGAGAGTTCCCTAAGGCCACTACAATTTGAGCTAAAGTCTACACAGACAGCAAAAGGGAGTACCTGACACACTATATATGTACTCATGTATATAACTAAAAGATATTTTTTCCCATGCAACATTTCTACTGCAGGAATATCAAGAAATTTCAACACACTGGGAAAGAGAACAGTGCCATTTTATCTTCAGATAAGGTGGGCTTGTATTTTAAGTCATATTCCAAATGTTTAAGGTCTACGAGCCAAATCTCTTTTAGCTGTAAGTTCAATTACAGGATAGCAGAGAAAATCTTGAGAAATGAATTTGTGCTGTACTGCAGGGAGCAACAAATGTGAAGTTTGGCAAGCTTTTCATTTCTTTTTAAACAGTGGTATGTATTTTCTCTCCGCAGCACCTAAAGCACAAAAGAGTATTCATCTCAACTGATTTTGAAATCCCATTAAGTCAACTTTTCAAGACTAGGAGTTGTTCAGCCAACAACAACAAAAAACAATTGACTTGAAGTATACCAAGCTATCTTATGACAACAAGTGTGCAGGGTTTATAAAAGTGTCAAGGTAACTTAACAAAGTCTATACACTGCTAGCAATAGTGTAAGGCATACAGAAAGCACCAGAAACTGAGGAGTACATATCCCTAATGGATCACAACTTGGAAGACATTTAAGGACAGAATTTTAAAAATGGCTTCTTTATAGCAAATTTTCTCTCCTTTGAAGGCAGGTTTATAGTGATCTTTCAACTGACCATGAGAAGGACTATACATATTGCAAAAGGAATTTAAATAACACATAGTCTAGCATTGCCCACATTTCCATTAATTCCAACAATGTTTTTTCGGTAACACACCTTTATTCTACCAACTAAACAGAATTATTCAATTAATGCCTTCCCTACAAATTTATGCCAACTCCTTCTTGATCCAACAGCTAGATCTGTTACTATCCCAGGCATGTTTATTAATTATTGACTAATTACATTTGCTGGAAACATGATTCAAATGGGAACTATAGCCTAAAACCAATTTTTCATATTTTAAGATTTGTCCCCAAACCAACATAATACATTGTTATTTTTGTTTGTTTGTTCAGTTGCCCAATTATTACCTCCTGAATTTCCAGGCTGCTTCCTGGACGGGTGTCCCAAGTATATTAAATGAAATCCCTGCAGCTCCTTAAAATAAGAAAACATTGTATCCTTCATCAGATAGAAAGCACAGTTTTTGAATAAAAATCAAACAATTTGCTTTTATTCCATGTATATATTCCATGAATATGCTAAACTTGGTGAATATTTGCAAAACAGTAAACAAGCAAAGCTACCATCAACAAATGACTGAAAGCTGATTGTTTGTCCCATGGCTACACTGTTTACATATCTTATTGTTATCTTTAAAGGTAACTAAACTTCCAATGATCAAAAATTGAAAACTGTTTTAGTCAATGAAGACAGGGAAAAGGCAAATGTATTGGATAGCTTTCCTAGCTTGTGCAAACAAAAGAGAAAACAATGGTGGATGTATAAATAGATGTATTACACTTCCCCTTTAAAGACAGATTATGGGGATTATTTATTAAATTTGTCTAGCCCAGTGACTTTGCATCTTTTCTCATCAATATGATCATGAAGACACAAATTCACTTCTCCTTATTCATGAAGCAGCTGATGTGTATAAGTGAATATTCTATTTCTGTCACTTTGTCCCTAGGTCATGTTGTCACTCAGTCGTGGTCGCCATTGTCACTTTTGAATGAATAGCCTTATGCAACACTGGAGCCCTGCCATCAACCCCCCAATTCCCCACTCTGATCAAGGGAAGTCAAAAAGGTGAATTCGGAACAGTACACCTTGCGGAACTTTCTCCTTTGACAGATTGCATCACTTGTCGAATAGCCAAATTATCTGTGCACGTTGCTTGCAAAGTGATGCGGAAAGCTCTGTAAATCCATGACCATCGTAAGCATCCAAACTGGTAACAAATTCATCACATCACAGAGTTTGTTAAATAAGCGGGAATGGAGATGTCATGAAAGGACGGGCATTTATGCAACTGTTCTCCCTTTAATAATATGGGTAATACAGTCAAGCATAGGGAAGTCTCCATCTATAGGGACACTTGTTGCAAAGATCATTACCTTATTTTATGCTTAACTGTATTACACTATACAGTCTTCTGTCTTTAAAGGGGAAGCATAATACATCTATTTATTTAGCACCTGTTGGAAAGTGGGTTCAGAGACGTGCTGCACAACCCTTTCACTGAGACATCAATGGAAGCCCTTTACCTCCTCCTGCTTTTTTTGTACTAAAGGGGGATGTATAGTGGGAAAACTCCATTAATTAAATCATAGATAGGCCTGAGTGGTGAAATATGTATTTTATAAAAAGATTAGATAAATTAGACATGAATAAGGAACCAGCACCAGATGAATAACACCCACATAACTACCTAAATCCTGGCAATGTACCAATGGACTGGCACAAAGCAAATATGGTACCTAAAAGGATCGAAGTTTTAGCCAAGTAACTACAGACCTGTAAGTCTCATTTCTGTTGTAGGTAAAATATTTGAGGGGTTGTTAAGGGATCATATACAGGAGCATATGACAGAAAAAGGTGTTATTAGTGATAGTCAGCATAGATTTATAAAAGACAGATGTCAAACAATTTTGCTCTTATTTTATGAGGAGAGACTTGGATAGAGGAGTAGTTGTGTAATATGTACTAAAGCATTTGACACTGTTCCACACAAATGTCTGTTAAACTGAAGTCCATTGGTTTGGATATGCCAGTTTGCAAATGGATTTGAAACTGGCTAAAAGGCCATTTCCAGACAATTGTGGTCAATAATCGTCACTAGGAATGGTCACGTTATAAGTGGTATACCCCAGTGCTTTTTTTAACGACCATTATCATTTAATTTATGTATAAATGACATAGAGCTTGGCATACAGAATCCTGTTTCTGTGTTTGCTGATGACACAAAGCTTTGCAGTGAAATAAAATCCACGGAGGAACATGACAAGTTACAAGTTGACCTTGACTTACTAAATAACATACACAATGAAAATAAAATAGGGAAAGTAAAAATGTATGAATGGGTATAAAAAGATTAATTAAAAAAGTTAAATGGCAGCAGATACAAAATTAAAAAGTGTCCTTCAAAAGGGAAAAGCATGTCTGGATCTAATTAAACTGTTATGCACACAAACTATATTACATTGCGTCATAAAAGGTGTTGGTGATATTGGTGGACCTAAACACAAGGCCAAAACAATAACCAATGTCGCTAAAAAAAATTTTTTTAGACCTGTCAGAGGAAATGAACCATGGGGCATATTTATTAAATGTTAATAACACTAGATCTCACCACGCCACTTCCCATCATGTAACATTTTCTTTACCATTAATGGTTTTGGCTGTGTCCCCTTTAATAAAAGTGGCTATTCCCATAAAAACAGAACAGGCAGCAAAAATAGATTGTGTTGGGGAAAAATGAGAATGTAAAATTAGAAAGCTGAAAACATCAATAACGGTGTGTCTTAGTGTTGCTTAAATATATATGTCCCATGTCAGACTGGTCATGAGTACCTGTAATAATGGACTCTGTCCAGTGATTTCACAGCCCCCTATGTCTTAATGCACAAGCCCTTGGTTGCTTGGTAATTTGACATTTGTTCCAGGTATATTAAAGGACCAGTAACAGAAAAAGAACATTGATATATATTTGTATTAGCTTGGCAGTCATTCTTTTTATAAAAATGTATAATTTAAAGTTGAATGTATGATTTTTTTAATTGCTTTGTGATGTCTCTCTCTCTATTGTTTTTTACAAATAGGGCTTTGTGGGGCACTTCATGAATATGGACTATCTACCTGTATATTTCCATAGAAAACAATGAGGTTAGGAAAGACTTGGATATTATAGGTGTTTGCCTTGTTTCCTGCTGGTGCAGTCTGACCTAGTACAATCTCTCTCTCTCTCTGAATTCTGAATAACCACTTTAGGAACCTAGTCATGTCACTTATTCCTAACAGAGGTAAGTTTGTGTCTAGTCTAGTAGTCCACAGAAACCACAGATTTTGTTTTCAGGATTCTTTCTGCAACAGTCCAAAAAAGGCAAGCAGCTCATTAGTTGCTACAGGTTATTAAACCAGACCAAGCTATGCCTTTGTTATTACATTAGCTACCTTACAGTTTGATAATCAAGAAAATCAAGAAACAAGCAAAGTAGATATGCCTTATGGTACTCATCAAGAAATCTCTGTTCAATATGCATAAATACTAAGGGATCACAAATTCCTTTGAAATTCCAGTGAAATACAGGTTTTATATTCTTTGGAACATACATCTACTCCTGCAGGAGACTTTTACTGTTTTCTTCTGAAAATCTTCACCAATAATCCTGCTAAAATGCTTACAACCCATTTGCCAAGCATCTTGCTTTTTTTTGTCATACACATTTCTACTAATGTTTGTGTAGCATGTCAAATCTTTCTGAATTTCCAGATCTTTCTATTTTCTTCTAAATCATCTGTGCAACAAAAAAAAAATGGGAAGCATGCAAAGGAAAATAAAATGTGGGATTAAAAAAGAACAACTAATGGATTCCCACAGATATACTCTGCAAAGAGGGTCATAAAGATCCCCCAGATTGACTGAGCCATTTGAAGCCAACTGAATTTCTGTAAGAATGGCAAGATTCCCTAGCACTAATGCACAGCTGCACAAGTTGTCCTAGGAATGACTGCTATATCTGTGTCAAACCATACTCTTCTACCTTAGCCAGACTAACTCCCACACACAGGCATACACCAATAAATCTTTTAAGTATTTTAAGATATGATTTGGCAGGATGACATTAATTTTTACACTTTTCAACTATACACGCCCTTAGCTTCACCCTGCCCTGGAGTTAATGTAGGATTTCCTCTAGGAAACAAAAGATGGTGGATTTTGACCTTTGAGCTTACACACTAACACATCTGCAGGCAGGGATTTCCCATTTACTCCGATTTGTTTTTCCTTATGAACATCCTTTTAACATGTTCTTTTCATTTGAAAGCCTCAAAAACAGAATAACCTCTTAGCTTTTACACTTTTCTTCCCCAGTAAAAAAATGTAGGTTCCTGCTTCCATCCATAAAACATAGAATTTGAAGTGCTGCAAATTTCCTTCCTTCGTTTTGTTAGGCTTGGTAAATCATTTCAGAGCACACTTAGCTCACTGCAGAATTCAAGTTATTGCAGACTATTTGACTTCCATGCTATAAAAATCTCCCGAACTTAAAGCAACTCCATAATTACATCATTGTGAAAGTACAATAATTGTAATGTCAGCTACCATACGAGTTATGTTTCCACCTCCAGGCTGCAAAAAAATACAGTATGGAAACAAGACCTAGGGGTTTTATATGTCTGTCTGCTTTATGACTTCCAGCCTATATTTATCCATTTCATAAGAGTCATAATCTGTTCAGCAATGCTAAATGTTGATTTAAACTGGTGGTAAACTATGGGAATAATTGGCCATACTACAGCAAGAGACACTCAACATGATCATTATTTACTGCCAAGAATATTGTAAGTTTAGAGAAAAACTGATATGTCTGAATTAACAATTCCCTTGTCTTTAGTGTAGAAACATTTAACATAATATATTCATATTTGATTTAATACATTTGGCTTTACACTTATACTTTATAGAAACAATATACATATATAGGGATGGAGAGTCTTAAAGTTCAACTAAAGCCATGTGCCGAAGGGTAGGTTATACACTCAAAATGTTGTTCTGTAGCCTGCACTAATGGTCTATTAACAGGTAAAATACCTACTCTAAGTGTGTGTGCGTGCAAATTCTACTCTTCTAATTGCTTACTAAAATTATTAACAGCAGTGCTGTTAGAGAGGGGAGAACTATTGCTTTGTAATGGAAGCAGGAATGAAAACTGGAGAAGTCTGAAATATAAATGCAGGAAGAAGGAATGATAGAGATAGAGGCAGCCAGTGGTTTAATGAAATAGATTGAATATACAAAGATTTATGTAAAGTTTATATGGGGACAGCATAACATCTCCAGATCATAGGTCAGCATCTCACCCAGTTTGAAAATTATAGAGATTAACTAACTTGAAAGACAATGCACTTCTTCATAGTATGAAAGATTTATATAGTATAAAAGAGCAAGCACTTGGCTACATGGAGATTGAATTAAAGAACTGAACTTCGTCAACATTATTGATGTAGAGTATTGTAGGTCACCAGTTACCATTTCAATTAATGACGTGTTTTTTTGCTACGTAGACTATTTTGTGAATTCTATGAAATCAAGTAATTAAAACATGCATTTATAAAGCAAAAATAAAACATAAATGGTCATCAGTAGGGCAACATTCCAACTGTGTTATGTCAACAAGACTTTTCACTAAACACAATGGAAGCTTAAGACTGAGTTTCCTCACAGATTAATGAATCTCCTCTAGAATGTTCTGCTCAATGGTTGATTTGTTCACATTAACAACTTTTCTTAACCATTGCTCAACAAGAGAGAAACTGTCGCCCAATAAAAGAGGCAAAGGCTGATTTAGGCTCAATGGACATCAGAACTGCTGAAAATTAAGCCTCTCCCTGTTTTTGTAGCCACAAAAGATTAGCACTTTTGAATAAGAGCATGTCTGCATTTCCAAGGAAAACAATAACTGACATCTGAAGAAATGTGATTCTAACAGAGAACTGTCCAGTGCGGCATGCTGCATTTACGCCGTCAATGTGTTTAGGATTTAACTCTTTTTTTCTGACTATTATATCCACTTCTGCCTTATTGAAAATGCAGTCATTATTTCTTTGTTAGATAGCTATTTTTTTGGATTCCAGGTAATGATTATTCAAATTGGATGCATGCAATAGTAAAAGTTACTTTGTGTATCCTATTACAACGCTTGTATGCTTGTATTTTACTTCACCTCTTCTTTGTTCTGCACTTGTCTCTGTATTATTACTGGATTGTAGAGTGCTGCGTAACCTTGTGGCACTTTATAAATCAAAATATATAATATACATTACAAGAGAGATATCAAAGATATTAATAAAAAAAACAACAAGAGGACAATTAATTTTTCATGCCATTTTTGAATATTATCTCATTATTTAAAAAATTGTGTCTGCTTCAAAAAAAGTTGTGCAGTTTGAGCAGTTGACAGGATATGACTAAGAAGCTTTAGTGACTACCATCTCTATTCTAATATTTAGTGCAGTGTTTCACTGCCTTAAAGGAACAGTTTAGGCACCAACAGTTATTTGCTGTCTGTTTGGCACTGTT
>WMED01007770.1:0-17398 GCA_019650415.1 Pipa parva | reverse complement strand
ATTCTAAAAATATTTTTTTCATTTTTCTGTGCTAATGGGGTCACTTAACCCTTTTAGTGCCAGCTTAATAGTTATTTTTCAGAAAACTACAAACCCAGTCCCATCTAAAATGGAACTGACCACATAAAATATATATTTCTATGTAGGTTACTATACCTGGGCACAGATCATCTTGTTTATATGAAGGCTTTTTTCATAACTTTGGCACAATTTTCATAAGGTTTACGAAAATATTATAAAGCTTAACATGATGAAAAATTATCAAAAGAAATTTTTCAATCAAGCAAAAAAATTACAAAACACCTCAAAATTAAAGTGCATTTCTCACCTCAAAGCTCTAATACTAATTTAAGTTTTACTAATGAAATAAACATTTTTGTAAAATGATTGACATAATAGCTCCTCCAATCAGATCCCTGCTAGATCGTGATTTAAGAGATCTGATTGGAGGAGCTATAATGTCAGTCATTTAGCCCCACCCACCCAACTCAGAAAAGAAAAGCCGGGCTGACAGAGAAGATGACAGAGAGAAAAGCTGTATAAAGGTACAATTTTGAATACATATATATTTACAAAATCATTTATTTCATTAGTAGAACCTAAATTAGTATTAGTTTTAAGGTGATATGTGCACTTTAAGAGATCGAAATTGAATGCAGAAAAGTACTTTGCATTTAACTGAAAATCTGAGTGCTGAAACCCAAGTTCCCACTCTAGGTTTTCACTCAAATCAACCGTATACCTTCAAATGTCTCCACATTATGTATATTCTCTGAAAGTGCACAACCTCAGCTACCTGGACCCACCACATTGGTCAGATATCTAAGTACAAACCCTAATGTAAATCAGTGGTTTCTGTCAATTTCTTGTAAAAATGATAAAAAGGGTGTTTGTAAGAATATGGCCATCAAACACCAGAAAATAAAGAGGGCATGATGTGCTCTCTATTTAAAGGTTCCCATCTTGTGCCTTTTTTAGCCAAACCATTTATTTTTAAATATACCTGGCCCCACAATGAAAATGGCCACACTACATCTATCTGGGCATGTAATATTTATTGTGGATGCAGAATCCTGGATTCAACCCCTTGTTTGGTGGTTACAGTCAGTTGAACAAATTCTGCATATACATTGTCTTTTTTAAATATCAACAAGTGAACCACAAAAAACAAGCTAAATATGAAAGAGCATTATGAAAAAACAAAACCCAGAATGCATGGGTACTGTACTGTAATACATGGGTAAGTTTATGGTTTCACTAAATTAAAGCAAGTGCAAAAGGTTAATTTATAATGTACAGAGGGTGCAGTTAAAGTAGTTGTCTGCCTTAGGACAGACAACTGTGCTGTCTTATGCTGCCAATAAAGGCGTCTTTTCACTTTTAGTTCAAAATTTAAAACATTCAAAAAGATAAAAGAGAACAAGCTAATTATATAAAAGAAACATAAAAGACCTATTGCATAATACCTTAGAATGCAACTATCAACATACTAAAAACGAATTCAAATGTGAACAATCTCTTTAATGAGTATGTATTAACTATTATTCTATTAAAAACAATGAGATTGTGGGGATATTTATATCAATCCAAACAGGAAATGTATCTTTTGTGGTGTCACTGGTCCTTTAAGAACCATACAGTTTCTCAGAGGACAGGGAATTCTAATTTAATGTAAGAAGCAACTATATTAGAAGAAGACATCATAGACACCAAAGGCAACAGTCACCTAACCACAGAACATTTCAACACAGTCCTGAATCCATTTATACAGAGGACACAGTGAACAGAGGACACAGTGAATTTCACTAGTTATCACCCATAATAACCTGGTTTCCTTCTGGCTGGCCTTATAGTAGACAGCTTTTTTAGGCACTGGAACAAAGTTATGAGTTCTTACATTCATTTGGAAATAATATAGCAGATACATACTGTAGGTCTTTAAATCTAATCACTATATAATGCTAACATGTATTTTGCCAATGGGATTTTTTTCCACTTATAAGAAGAGTTCACAATTGCCATTCTGTTAAAATGTCCATTGTAAATGGAAAGCCTCTCCATACAGCTTACCATGATGAACAAACGCCTGGGGACAGTCGACCTAGTGTAGCATTACCATAACTGGGAACTTTGTGGATGTCATACCCTGGACATTAGCTCCCTCCAGGGTATCTGGGACAAGGGGGTGGAGCTTAGAGAAACAAATTGTATCATATTGGGGCAGGGCTGTTTGTATGTATACCAATTGGGTTGCTGTGGGGGGTAAATTGGTTCGATTTGATGGAGGGGCGGGGTTAGACCAGTAAGTGGTGGGGCTACTAGTACGGGTCTCTTGGCAAAACCTGACAAATTCCCAGGTCCGAGTATTGCCCTATAATTTCCTTTCCTAAAGCCTGCTGGAGTCTCATTGTCATGTTTGATTTCCAGCGAATGACTTTTGTGTGTATTTGGTTTACACATTTTATCTTTTGGAACTGATTATCACCCCTTGTACTCTATTTCATTTGTTTCCCTGCTTTCATCCTTATTTTCCATTTAAATCATCCATTTACTGTATGTGGAAATGCCAATTCTCTATAATTAGGTAATAATTATAATATAATAATGTATTATTATTATAATAATTTTGCTTACCCCATATAAACACCACATCTATATAAAGGTATAGGGTTGCAAATTTCTGCTAATTTTTAATAAGTCGAAAAGAAATGTTGTTTTATCCTACGTGAAAAATACTTAGAGACTCTCTCTGGGCTGGTAATTTATTACCCACACTGGTATCTAGCTATAGCTATATATATAGAAAGAAATGATTCTGCAGATAAAATAAATCTTATCCATTTATAACATTGTTTATGCACCTATTTCCTACACATAAAACTCTGTTTTCAACATGTTCTTTTTACTCCTGTTTTGAAGCAGGTGGAAGGCTTCTCAGCTTACAAATGTCTTTTTTATCCACACATCTCCAATGGATATTATATCATAGAATTATGAGTCATTCATCCCAGGCCAGCTTCCTACCTCTCAAATGTAAGCACTTGCTTAGAAATAAGGTAACCCCCAGCATCATTCACATGAGTATTTACCCTACTGACAGGTATTCATTTACAGTACATAGAATAAATATGTACATACCACAAATACATTTAGCCTTCAAACAGCTTTGGGGTAGAATAAGAGTAAAAAATCAGAACACAGTAGTAAAAATAATACAGAAATGTAATAATCTATTATAAGCTATTAGCAACATCCCGTAGGTTGCCACCCATGAGCAAGTTTGCTGAGAAATATTTTCAAGCAATTATCATCGTTTGACAATGCCATTGACAAAAACTATGGCAAGTCCCACTGGAGTGACTATTTTATCAAATATAGTGAAATGCATGGTTACCATTTGCACAGGAAGCCATTACTAAAGCCGAAGCAGAAGAAGACGTGTTAATCACTTTCTATTGCTCATGAGGGCAAGGGCAATGTGGGGATGTACTGCAGAACCTTGAAAAAGAAAATCAGAGCCCTCTGTGTTGGCACGCAAGCCATCACCAAAGTTGCCTTAAACACAGGCTGCCGACCCAATCCGACAGTTTTCAGGCTGGATGCATGGCCTGCACTGAAGGAGCGCTCGCTTGCAGGGGAGCTCTCCCCCCCCCCCCCCCCCCCGATGCATGTGCGCTCCTCCCCCAACGCAGGCGCAATGACATCACTCATCAGCGACAGCACTTCTGGGGACAGTACTGGTGAGTGACGTCACCTTTTTGGCACTCCATGCCAAAAAGATTAGCCACCACTGGTATAGACATTTAATAGGATATGAGCTCAGAGGCTTACAATAGACTAAACTAATAGGCAGCAATTCTCTACTTAAAATGCTATTGTTTGATGTGCATAACTTTGTGAAGGATTTTAAGCTGTAGATTACACAACGTCTCTGTTTAAGATGAGAATTTGGTTTTGTTCTTTATTTTATTTTTAAAGATCACTGAAGAGCAGTGCTTGTTAGGTGGCAATTCACAAAAGCTTAGAGAGGCTTCTCTTCCCCCAAAATACACCATCTGTCATAGATCAATATGAAAAAACATTTCTTGGTCAGTTATCAGTCAATTATTACCATCCCTAAGCAGAAAAATCACCTTACTTTTGTGCTTGTAACTCCTGGTGTTGCTAAGAAGTGTTCTATTTGCTTATTCTAGTAGTCTGGATACATTTTTTATTTCATTGGTATCACTTGCATCATGGAGCAAACACACCTGTCACTCTGGAAACTACATCAGCTAAGGGCCGGACTGGGATTAAAACAAAACCATATAATCAATGGAAAACACTGTTTTCAGAACAGAACAACACCAGCATCTACAGAAAATGAATACATGTGCGAGTGTGAGAAGAATATATGAAAGCTGCATGCAGTCAGTCTAAAGCTTTTCTTGTTTTATTGATAGATATCCAAAGAAAGAATAAGCATTAATTTGTAATTAATCTTACCAAAATAATTTGTAACCAAAGGATACTTAACTGAAAAAATAGCAGTGGTGTCATACATGAATAAAATGCTGAGTTATTTGGAATGCAAGTGAAGGGTTGTTCCTGTACCACTGAAATAGCCTTATGGCTCTAGTTTTTTGGTGTCTAACTGATCTAGTTTAAGGGGCTGGTGTTATGAGCATAAGGAATAGCTGTGTAGAATTGTCCAGTAGTGTGACAGAATTCTAACTCCTGCCTCATGCCTGTCTTCCAAGTTTTAAATAGAGAATTATTATTGAAAGGAGAACTAAAGTAAAAAATAAAAAAGGACTATTAAAATATTTACCTAATACAAAGCCAAATGACTACAGTCACAGCATGAGCTGTGTTGTAATTAGCTGGCAGCCGATCATTCTTCACAGCACTGGCTGACTGGCAGCCGGTGCCACAGCTCCACCCACCTTGCTTCACCTCGGGTGTTTTAGGGCTTAAACATCATCATGTTCATTGTGGGGGCCAATGAGAACACTCCCCACAATGAGCGTGATGATGTAGAAGCCAGTGAAGCAGGAAGGAGGAGCTGCACACTGGCTTCTCAGTCAGCCAGCGCAGTGCAGGAAGCATCAGGGGAAGCATCAGGAGCTGGCTAATTACAGCACAGCTCATGCTGTAATCAATCGGCTTTGTATAAGGTAAGTATTTTAACTGTCCTGTTTTATTTTTTTACTTTAGGTCTCCTTTAAAAGAAACAGCATTTCAACCTAGCATTAGGACATTTGGGGTTTGAAACAAATAAAAAAATGAACATTAAAATTAATATGTAAAACAATAACATTCAAAAAAATTATGTTTTGTGAAGGATTTCGTCCTTCTCTTCTGCACTTGCTGACATTCTTCGGCAATTCCGTTCCTGTGTTTTTGTGGATATTTAATTCACTCAGCATTGTTTCCACAACAAAGGTATGGCTTTAAGTTGCAAATCTTATGGCACTGCTGGACACCTTCCTATTTAAAGGGAAATAAGCATGATCTGTTGCTGACCACTATATCTACAGTCCTCAACATTACCATTTCTTTGTGCTTCTTTAAAAGAGCTTGAACACATATTCTGAAACCCCAGTCTGCTTTAAAATCTTTGCCTGAGAGAGACCTTGCTGATGCAGTATGTGTTGTGTATAAAACTGTGCTCAGTTTTGTCATGGTGTTGGATATGTAACATGAAACTGTCTTCCACAACCTCACCTTTGTAGCTGTTCCTCACCCAGTTTTAAGCCTCCTACACAGCTGTTTCTGTTTCAGTTAACAACTATATTTCAACCTACATATGAAAATGATGATCATTCTCACCTGTCTGGCATAATTAGTTCTTCATGCACCTGATTAGAATCCTACAATTTCCCTGAATTTGTGCAAGTTTACCTAGAAGAAATGAAGCTAATTCAGAGTCAAATGGTGGTCATACAAAATATTAATTTTATATCTCTTTTTTCATCAACTTTGCATTCTTTAAATTGATATATACCGTATATACTTGTGTATAAGTCGAGAAATTTTAGTAAAAAAAAATCATATAAACGCATATACTCGACTTATACATGAGTAAGGTTAGGTTTTGAAAGGGAAAAAAAAAATCAATAGATAGAGCCGACTAGAGAGAGCTGCTTGTAGCAGCGACGCTTCTCTCACCTTGTCCCCTCACAGCAGGAGCTGGGATATTGAAGCGGTCTGCGCCCTTGCAGGTCTCTGGCCCGAACTTCCCCTACGCAGCTCTCTGACCCAGTTATTCTGCCACACAGCATGGCGCCTCTCTCACCTTGTCCCCCTCACAGCAGGAGCTGGGATATTGAAGCGGTCTTCCCCCCTGCAGTTCTCTGGCCCGAACTTCCCCTCTACAGCTCTCTGACCCGGTTATTCTGCCACACAGCAGCAGCAGTGCGCCTCTCTGACCTTGCCCCCTGAGCAGGAGCTGGGATATTAAAGTGGTGAGCAGCCTGCAGCTCCCAGCCATGCAGAGAGGGAACAGCCCCACCTCTCCCAAACAACCAGGTAGGGGAAACCACCAGCCCAGAACAGTCCTTGATATCCGGCCATCCAGCTTCACACTTGCGGCTGCTTTCTAAGGGTACGTACACCCCAAGTTTTACTCTCGACTTATCCATAGCAAATTTCATAATTGTTGGCCCAAAAACTGCCCTTGACTTATACACGAGATCGACTTATATATATACTGTATATATAAAACGTGTACACATTATTATTTGTATTTATTTCTATAGTGCCAGCATCTTCTAGAGTGTTGAATAACTGAACATTTTATATGTATATCCAAATGCTTACCTAGTACTTAGTTCATTACAGCAGGGAAACAATGGGATTGGATTAGTCAACAGAAAGTTCACCAGATTAAAGCAAAGGTTCTATTGTGAGTTGCTGCAGCTGTTGCAACTATGTTGGTAAATGAGCCCCTCTTAAAGTGTTTATAAGCTAACTATTTTGTTTATGAAATTTTAACATGTTTTACCAAAACCAGAGATAGGATTTGCAGCACAGAGAGAAAGGGTAAGTGGTACATGACTGGAAACTAACCATATATAAAATTACCAAGTAATGCTAATGGATCTCATTTTTTAAATGAAAAATGAAAGTCTTTAAATTGAACTGAATGCATTTTTGGTAAATAATAAAAGGAGAGAAATATTTCTTTGGAGAATTGTTGTACACTCACAAACATTATCGAAGTCATTTATCAACTAAATTCATTCTTCTTACAGAACAGTATAGCCATGTGTGCCTCCTGCACACAACAGACAGAGAATGTTGGTTTGAGAAATGACTGCCGCTTTTGCAATACCAAAAACTCTCCCCACCCCCAATCATTTCTAATTTAATAAACCAGAGAATACATTGGTTATGTATACAGGAAACAAGATATTGAAATAAATAATGTTTTTCTCAAACTATGTTGGTCATTTCATTTCTTCTTTATGAATTCTTCATTCTCTTTATTCTCCCTTGTTATTGTGACAGATTGATTTGGTTTTATTCTGTTCACTAGCAGCTATACAGGATAAGTAACAGTCATTTTTATCCTTGTGCAATTCTTAATCAAGTATGCAAAATATTTTCCTCAAATGACATTTGGAACCTTAGCAGAACCAGATTATGCACAAGGTACCCCAGGCTCTACCACTGGCAGGTGGTCCAGACACAGGGGCTTATACATGAATGTCTGAGCAGTTGCAAAAAGGTCTGAATTTACATTCATTTGCCTCTTCTTCATCTCTGCTTATTCAGCAAACTCTTCCCTGTGATGCATTCACAAGCAATTTGAAATGTTATAACGGATGTGGATTTACAGAGCTCTTTGCATGACTTTGTGTGTGCGTGCAAACGACTTTCCCTATTTGCCTCATGTCAGAGTGCAGTGAAGTGCTGAATTCAGCATGGAGTACTACTCTGACTTTGCCAAAGAGGTGAAGGAGGGGGCTGATGAAAGGGCTACTGTTTGGTGTAATGTGACTGTTCATTCAAAAGTGATAATAAAAACTGCAACTGAATGATAAGATGAACTAGTTGTAGGGTGACATAGAAAGGAATGTTATACTCACTTAATAAATATAATGGGACATTGTGAGGATGACGTTACTTCACATCACTGGTGGAACTCACATAACTACTCCTCTTACTACCGTACTGTTCGTCTGAATAAGCTACACTATGTAAGAAATCACGTCTGTCACTGTTCACCTCTTCGCTATGGAAGAATTAGAATAGAGAATTAACAGTGACCCAAAGTAACACAAATTCACTTTGACTGTCAAATTCACACTTTAAAGGGGAACTATAGTCAGATTACATCTTTACATATGCAGTAGTATACCTTAGGGAGAAGCGCTTCTCCCCAGTAGATGTTTCATCTGAAGCAGAATGAACAATAACAGAGCAATGATAAACTCCCACACCAGGAGTGTGATATACTGTAACTGCTAAACACGAGAAGAAAAAGCTGCCTGACTGCTATTGGTTAAGCAGTGTGCTGACCTTTTAGTCTCATCAGTCCATGCTTGTGTAATGCTATAGTTAATCGGTATTTACTAAGAACTGTTACTTAGCTACATTTACCATGTACTTCATATCTAAGTACACAAACCAGGATAGACACAATCCCCTCAGGGAAGCAGGCCCCACTTACTTATTGGAGTGGGCCAAAAATGTATTGAATAATATATTAAGTGATGTGGTGCATAATATAATAAACAGGGCATCAGTGGTTCTCTCATAAAACATATTACACATATTTATTAACAATTAAAAAGTAGCAGCAGAGGGTATAGTACATGAGGCAGATAATTATAGTTCAGCATCATCAGAGTCACAGTTACCATACACATTCATATCTCACATATGTGAATACTTGAAGTGAATGCAGACATATACTGTACATTCACATACAGAACAGTGGTGAATGCAGATATGTACAATCACCTAATACCACAGGCGCTTATATATTATTCCAAATGGAGATATACTGTATATATATATATATATATATATATATATACTGTATATGCATAATTAGAGAATATAGGTGATACTCATAGCTACCACTCTGGTCCACAAACAAGCCAACAGGCAACAGAGTGACTACAAGGGGATTCCAGGACGACCCCACTTTCTTGGGAGGGAACTCCAGAGGCCTTCCTTCTTTGAGTAGGCTCTCCCCTGGTCCCTAAGCCTGTTCTGCAGCACATCCTTTGCTGTGCACCCTCATCCTCAAAGAAATATGCACAGGACCCCTAGGCCACTACTCTCCTGTTGGGGTTTTGAGCTACCCTGTCACTCTCACTCCCTAAGGTGAGCTAACATAACTAGATATACCTATCCTTAGTATCCCTGTGGTGTTCCTCCACCAGGAGGGGGGGGGGGGGGGGGGGGGGGTGGCAGAAGGTCCAGACACACCCAAAGCACTAGCTTAAATGAACAACTATTAAATTCTGATTGGATATCCTGTCTCTTGGCAGGCTATAGAAAGGCTCAGTAGTTTCTAGAACATTCCTCATGCATTATATTTTAATATATCAGCAGAGGGAGCTCTGGTCACACTGCATAGCTCTAGTAACTATAAGCAGTATTATTGAGCATGTAAAATTTACCAGTATACTACACTTGTTTACATTCCTGAAATGCAGAAGATTACAGAGGAAAGCTAACTTGTGTGAAGGCATTAAGTAGTAAGTAGGGCAAACATGTCCAAGGGAGGGGACCCTTTCATGGTAAAGTGGCCAGTACACATTACACACACATTTCCTGATGCAGGAGTTTATCAGTGCTGCCTAATCAATCATTCTGCTTCAGATGAAACATCTACTGGGGATAAAAGCTTCTCACTAAGGTATAGTACTGCATATGTAAAGATGTAGTCTGACTATAGTTCTCATTTAATTTATAAACCTTTGACCCTTGCCATAAAATCATGCTTTTAGGAATGCATCTGGGTTTTGGCTTCTAGGATAACATTTCCTGCCTTGCCCCTCCTTCTTGTATATGGTCCATTTACATATAGAGTAACCACAAGCACCAGCTACAGTGTAGATACTTCCATCTTGATTACATCCTTTAGCTATTATCTGTGGCATGTGAGATGTCATAAAACCATAGGGAACCCTTCCATTACTGTGGGTTCAATTGTGCAGGACTTTCTTTGCTGCAGGATTTTAATGGGAAATAATATTATTTTCAGTGTTGCAATATTTCTGTTTCTGTTTGTTCATGTCATTTACTCTCATAGTGATGCCAGTTTTGTGTCTTTTGTTCAAACACTGCCTCACTTACAGTGCACTGTTTTGTTGTTCATGACAACTTTGACTTTTCACTTGTGGACTTTATCACATTTTCAAACTCAAATTTCTGCAAATAATGCTTTCGATTGTTACAATGGTTATTAGTATGACTTTTCAAATTGTGGCCAATGTGATTAAAAAAAAAGTATTTCACTTCCGCTCCGACTGTTTCATCCAAGATCATCAATGAACTCAGAAAATGACTGAGAGGGTTATTCACTAAGGTGCGAATTCAACTGTCGAATTTGCAAACAGCAGATTCCCATAGCAAATCCATGACAATTTCCCCATTGTAAAGTCATGACAATTTTCCCATAATAGTGGCGACTGCGACAATATTCTCATTATAAAGACGCGACTTTGACAGTAGTAGTCTATTGTGATTGTCTTTATCTGCCGAATTCGCACCTATACGCAACAATTCGAACATTAGTGAATAACCCCCTTGAGACTTTTGATATATGGCTCACAGTTAAGAACAATTTGGCCAACAGACTGGGTGGCCATTTCGGTTTGTTTTCATCATTTTGTAACGTCGGGCAGATTGTTGCCCTGTATTAGTATAAGTTATATTTTTGTAAGAGTTTTAAAATTGCAAACTGGAGGACTTGTAAAGGCTAAAGGTATGCTGATCCACATTTTAGCTAGTCACAGGCTACCTGGCTTTTAGCATAGTGGCACTTTATAAATAAAACTATACATACATACATATGCTATTTACAGTAAATATTGTTTACTTATTTCCTTCTTTTTCATTTTACAGCCAGTGTTATTTTACTGCAGATCTTTTTCTCTCTTGCACATTTCCTTTTCCGATGCTCATTTTGATATGGTAAGCCAGGGATTTGACTGGAAGACTTGAGAATTCAGAGTAACCAATTAGAAACATGCAGATGTACATCCTCAGAGAACTGCTGTCCACCTGTTTCTTTCTGGTTTCAGAATTCTCAAGCCTGGGGATCAAGTCTGTGTGACATGAGATCCCACACTGAGCTGCTGAACAGAAAGTAGGAAAGAGAAGGGCTTCTGTAATAAAAAGGTCTCTTAAAAACACTGAAAATTAGTAAATACTTTATATTGCAAAAATAATTTATTCAAGAGTGGCATTTAAATGTGCAAATAATGATTGGAGATTTGACTGTTCTTTTGAGTATAAGAACAGCAAGTTAGGATAGAGGGGGCGTGTTAGTCCCACTGATGCAATAAAAAGATGAGTATGTCAATATTCAGTGATACCTTTTTTATTGGACTAACAGTCAGTTTAGTTAGACAAGCGCTTTTGAGAGTTATGTCCTTCCTTTATCAAGTTGATAGCAAAGTGTTGCTATAGACTTGACCAGTCTGTAAGAAAAAACATTTGTAATCATGTAACACTCATCTAACTGTGATTAAATTCTCTTTAATTAGCTCCTCAGTTTGCAAAGGTTATTATGTTGTCAAAATTGAAATTCCATATAGCCAACCTTTTCAGCTGGTGGCTGAAAAAGTGCCTTTTATAAATAAAATACATGTACGTATGTATAATATTATTTATAAAGCTCCACAAATTTATGCAGCGCTGTAAAATTCAACAATACAAATATAGCACAGACATGGGAAAAGTGCATTAAACAATACAAGTAAAATATCACAAAAATACTTCACTTTAAGTGCTAGGTTGCAGTTGACTCAAGAATGCGCTGAAACACAGGTCAATAAATACAGATAAATAGATCAATAAATACAGATATTAAGCATGAATAACTAAAGAAAAAAAAAATATACATAAAAATCAGAGATAAATAAGTGCTCCAAAAGGTAGGACTTCAGTTTAGTTTTAAAAGTGCAGAGGGAATATTCCTGGAAAAGATAAAGGGGTATAGAATTCCAGATGTGGGGGGCAGAGAGAGAAAATGGTTTCAGACAAGAAAGGACAGTATTAGTATGTGGAATGCAAAGCATAGTTGACATCAAGGAATGTGTGGGCATACGAGTGAGGAAATGTAGGGAGGGGCAACAGAGTGAAGTGCCTTAAATGTCAAAAGGAGAGCACTGTAAATGATTTGCTTGCTTACAGGGATCAGAGAGAGATTGGGAGAAAGGCTGTCCCTCCTAGCAGCAGAATTTAGAATAGACTGGAGCAGGGAGACGTAGGAAATTAGAAGGCCAGATAGAAAAATATTGCAGTAGTCAAAGTGGGATAGGACAAGAACATGCATGAGGGAGTTAGTAATGGAGCGAGATAGAAAGGTGCTCTTGTAATGTTGTAAAGGAAAAATTGACAGGTTTTAGCAGTGGAACAGATGTGTTTAGAAAAGGAAAGAGCAGAGTCAAAAGTCACCTCAAAACAACATATAGAGGTTACAGGATTGATGATCACATCATCAACTAAAACGGAAAAGGTAGGAGTGGGTCCAGGTTTGGGCGGAAAGATAATTCTGTTTTAGCGAGATTTAATTTGAGCTGGTGCTTGGCCATCCAAGAGGAGATTGTCAAGAGACAACTAGAAATTTGAGACTGTAATTCAGGTGTTAGCAAAGGAGCAAATAAGTAAATTTGGTATCATCTGCATACAAATGATACTGAAGACCAAATTAATTGATGATATCACCCATGGAAAGAGTGTACAGGGAGAACAGGAGGGGGCCAAGGACTGAGCCTTTGCTCCCCCCTCCCCCCCCCAAACTACATGGGACAAGAGAAGAAGTGTCATTAGCACGGGAGACAAAAAAGGAATGATCAGAAAGATAGAAAGTCAGCCAAGACACAGCTTGATTACGGACCCCAAATACATGAAGAACTTGAATAAGAAGGGAGTGGTCAACACACTGTCAAATGCAGAGGATAGATCTAGGAGAATTAGAACAGAAAAGTGACCCTTGGCTATGGCAACCTGGAGATATATATATATATGAGCTTTTGAGGTCCAGTCCTCTTTTTATCAAGTCACAAGCAATACTGTGACTTGATGACTTGCATATTGTGTATAATGACTTGAGTATTGCTTGTGACTTGATAAAGAGAGGACAGACCTCTCGAAAGCTTGTCTATTTAAAATGACTGTTAGTCCAAAAAAAAGGTATCACCAAGTATAGCAATACTCATATATATATATATATATATATATATATATACTGTATATATGTATACACACACACACACACACACACACACACACAGTATATATACTTTTTTTTTTACTTTTGTGTCCAAATCCTACATCTAAGAAAGAAAAAGAAGCAAAATTCACATTGCAGAGTTTCAAAACGAATACAAGCAGCTTTTAACTGGCCAATGACCAAGTACTTAGAATTATCATGTGAATTATAGTAGTACAGCCAGCACAGAAACCCCAGAACTTTGGCATGTTTATAAGAGAAATTAAAATGTTTATAGAGCTACTTTTCTCAAGGAATATATGTCAATATCTTCCCAAACAACAGATAGATCATTCTTATGCCTCTATAAGAAAAGGATGCATTCAAAGCAGTATATTTCCTTACAAATGCTTTTAGCATCTTATTCTTCTTCTGGAATGAAGACAGTGCATGAATGTTTCAAATTGATTATGCAGTAAACTAGAATTGATATCTTTGCTATTTTAAATCAGTTGCATATATCACTGTATACCCAAACATTGGCTTTTAAGTTGTTGCTGGATTACATCTCTTGTAATTCCACACATTCCGCAATCCTCAAGTCTCTAACTCAGCTGAGAAATGGGCCACACATAGAAATAATTTGAAGTTGACAGGCCTCATTCCTTTTAAAATTTGATACGATCCGCCCCCTGTCATTTTTTTCTCATGCTGCCACAACTACTAGTTACCACTTCCTTACCTGCACACAGAACATAAGCAAGCATGTTTAAGTATGCAAGTGTGCCTAGTAAGTAAGCTTTATCCTTCAGCCTGCTCTTTCCTGAGGATGTCTCTGGAGATCTGGTGTCCCAGTGGGTTGCAGAGGACAGCCTTGGAGGGCTGCATTTTCCAGACCTCTGCCTTAACAGATGCTGTGGATGAAAAACTGCACATCAACAGTAGGAAGGTTGTAGACATCTTTACGTAATTGTTGGCAGTAGACTAACATTTAAAGTAGGGGTCGGCAACCTTTGGGGCTGAGTGAGCCATATACATGTGGCTCCCTCAGCCCTTTTGAATCCGGAGCTTCCAGATTGGCTAGCAATCCTGACTTGCGGTGATGTCAGCAGCACCTGATTGGCTAACAACCCGGAAGCCAGTGACATCAGCAGCTCCGGATTGGCTACCAACCTGGAAGCTCTGAGAGAGCTTTCTCTCTACAGCGCTTGCGGGCAGACTGTAATGAGTGGTGCTTGCACCGCTCGTTACAGTGAAAGAGCCAGATATGGCCATCAAAAGAGCCATAGGTTGCTGACCCCTGATTTAAAGCATATAATGACAATTAGGAGTGTTTGTAGGTTTTATTTTAATGTTCTTTCTGAATCTATTTGGTTTTAAAAAAACAAAAAAAAACATTGCCTGGTCACTAATTTTCTTACAAAGAAATTACTTTTAATGTATAACTGCAGCAAATGCAGCATTTGTCTGTGCTTGAAATTAAAAACTAAAGCCATACCTGGCATTTTGTCACAGCACAGTAGCATCTGATTAAAAACTGTGACAACAGACAGCTGTACCGCTACAAAACACACAACATATTAATCACTGGGCCACCAATTGTGACCGCTTTGCTTACTTTTGTGATTGGCAAACTCTTGACACAGTTTATAGCTCACTAAGATATGTAAGGCAGTCATGAAGTCTATGGTGAGCATTTTGTCATGTATTTTACCCACCATTTCTCAACAAAACGCCAGATGTAGCCTTTAGCCTAAAGGGGCTTACTGACGAGATTGTCTTCAACTCTTCATAACAATTTTTAACAGCTACATTATCACTTGCTTACATAAAATAATATAGTTAAAATTAAATGGAAACATTGATAAAAAAACTACCATCTCCTGGTGTAGGATTAATATACAAATATAAAAAAAGAGAGGGGGGAAAAAAGGGTGGACCCTACATGATTAAAATTCTTAACCTCTATCTAATCTAATATAATCCCTCCAGATTTGTGAAGTTGCATCACACTCCTATGTATGTATGCATAGTTTTATCTATAAACTTCCAATAGGTTACGCAGAACTGTACAAGTAAGCAATACATTCATAATATAGACTAGGGAGAAGCTCTTAGTATACTAAAAGTGATACAAGCAATATACATTACAAGCATATAATCATGAGGATACATCACTCTTTAAGTGTCAGGCAGTGATTTTAATGAGTATTTACCCCACCCCACGTAGAGCTTATGATCTAAATGTTTTCTCTTATTGAATAAGACATAGCAGAAATCCAAATTATGAAATGCCCTTTTATTTTAGCATCAGTGGAGAACAAGAACAGCAACACTCTGTTAAATATGTTAAAGCCTAGTAAGATTCTTGTGCTTCTCTACCAGGGAAAAATCTTTTTGATCCAGTTCAATCAAATTTGATAGTTTTCATTCTATTCTGCTATTATTTTTAACCAAGACCTTAACATCCACAACTGTTAACAAAATAGGTATAGGAATATATATATAAAACTAGAAGTGTTGCATAGTTCTTTGCCTTTGACCAAAATTAGTTTTATATGGGCCTCTAAACATTTCTAAAGGTTTCTTTCTACATACAGTTTAAAGTTTCCTCTATTAAAATCATCATTTAATGATACATAACGTAGGGCTGTTAGCTCATCTGGTTTGGACTTAATCAATTCCTTAACTTGTTTTAAAGTTGTATCCTTTTCTAATTCATGCACATCTTCCACACATAGCCTCTTATTAATCGATGCATGTAGATAATAAAGCATCTGCCTTCTGCTGTATCCCTGGTTATTCCCATGGAATTTATTGTCTAAATGATATACAAAGAACACTAATCTTCAAAGAATCAGAAGATTTTGTAGGCTAAATAGCTCTTTTTACATGCTTTATACTTAATAGCTTGAATAAGAGCCTCCCACACTTCTCTTATTATGGAAAATGTTTTTTTTTTTTTTTTTAACATTACCCTTGCTACAATTACTTCCCAATAATTCACCTCTTATTTACCAGCTTATTTTTGTGTCTAACTTCTAGTTCCTATTATATATAGTTTTTTTTTGTCTCCCATGCTAAAGACACCCCTTCTCCTGTCCCACTTAGTGTAGGGGTGCCCCAAGGCTTGGTCCTTGGCCCCCTCCTGTTCTCCCTGTATACTCTTTCCTTGGGTGATATCAATTCATTTGGTCTACATTATCACTTGTATGCCGAGGATACCCAAATTTATTTATCCGCTCCTGTGCTAACACCTGAAATTCAGACTCAAATTTCTAGCTGTCTCCTGGCAATTTCCTCTTGAATGGCCAAGTGCAAGCTCAAATGGCTCAAACCTTGACTTACTCCTACCTTTTCCATTCTGGTTGATGGTTCGATAATCAACCCTGTAAAGCTCTGTACATTACCTTGGGGTGACTTTTGACTCTGCTCTTTCCTTCTCTAAACACACCTCTATCACTGCTAAAACCTGTCAATGTTTCCTTTGCAACATTGCCAAGATCTGCCCCTTTCTCTCTTGCTCCACTTAACACCCTCATGCATGCTCTCATCCTATCCCGCTTGGACTACTGCAGTGTCCCTTCTATCTGGTCTTCCAGCTTCCCACTTCTAGTATTTCTATTGCTAAATTGTACAGCGCTGCATGAATTTGTGTCTGTTTATAAATAAAATTATACATATATATACACTTTATAAATATAAGTATTGCTTGTGACTTGATAAAGAGAGGACGGACCTCTCAAAAGCTAGTCTATATAAAACAGGAGTCTCAAACTCGCGGCCCTCGGTACTGCGCTCCAGCAGGTGTTTTGTTTGCCGGTGGAGCGCTGGATCCAACACAGAGGGAGTTCTAGCTGACTCCCTCTGTCAAAGAGGAGGGCTTCTGTGACCAGACCGGTCACATGAGCCAATAGGAACCCAGGAGCGCATGTGATCAGCGCTTCTGGGTTCCTTCTCCTCTACTGTGCTGCCAGCAGCAGCAGCAACAGCATGCACTGCCTAACTTTGCCGGGG
>WMED01007769.1:0-17398 GCA_019650415.1 Pipa parva | reverse complement strand
CATAGAGAGAGAGAAAGAGAGAGAGAGAGAGATCACATAGATATACAGTGTATATATATATATATATATATAGAGAGAGAGAGAGAGAGAGAGAGAGAGATCACATAGAGATATACAGTATATAGAGATATATATGTGTAAATGTGCTTAGACTGAGGATTCTCAGGTCCCCCAGAATGTAATCTGATCCCAGTGTATATTAATACATGTTTTACATATTCAACTGGCAACACATGGGGGTCTGTCATTATTCACCATCTACTTGTATGTATCATTTTATTTATAAAGCGCCACAAATTTACACAGCGCTGTACAATTCAGCAATACAAATATAATACAGACAATACTGATTTACTTTAATGTATAATATGTACATATATATATATATATAGTAGCCTGTGCATTTTCTTTTTAAATACCTTACACTCTGCTGTAATATCTTAACCATATTTAAGCCAGTTTTCTAAACCCAATCCTGGACCGTCGCCAGTGGCGCTTGGCTTTACTGAATATCCACAAAGATGCACAAGTCAGAACTTTCCATAATCCATACCGTGCGTATATCCACAAATCCGGCGCCACTGGTGAGTCCTGAGCACAGGTGCGAGATCGAAGGACTGTAAGAGATAACTGTATCAGGTTTGCATTGGGAATCCAATTGAACAGTACTTTGCTAAATTATTCTTTCTCTTCTTTTAAAAGATTGAGTGAAATGGTCATTCACCAGAGAACGAGGTCTCTTTTATGTACCGCGCTGATTGTCCGGGGAGCTTTGAAAGTGTGCAGAACACACAGCAGGAATGGCTCAAATTTCGCCTCCTTTCAGGAGGTAGCCAAACTTCAGGAAAGAAAGAGAGACAAGCTGGTGTTTCCAATAATGGATATAGAGAAGTATCTCAGTCCCAGCATTGACAGAAAAAACTTTAAACTTTTTAATCCTAGTCTTGAGCATATAGCTAAAGCCGAAAAAATTTTCAGACCATCAGATAAACATAAGGTAGACTATGTGACATCTGCCATCAGGATGGATCATGTGCCTTCCCTTACACAGCCAGAGGTTAGTATATGCTGGAGCCAAATGGTACAATTCTCTACGTTTTTGTTATTTTTGCAGATGAACTGATTCTGAAATTAGGAAAATGTATCGATTTTAACTACCCATGCCTCCCAACTGTTCCAGATTCCTTTGGACAGGCCCATTTTTCAGTCCCTGTCCCTATCCCAAGTCCCCACTCTCCTGATCCAACCCCCCCCCCCCAGGCCAGTACCTACTTCCTGGTATGTCACAGGCACCCAGCTAATCATAATGGAGTAGGCAGTGTGCCAGTGATGTCACTAATGATGCCACTGACACCCAGTCAATGAAAAAACAGTGGGCAGGCACCGGTGCTGTCACTGTAAGGGGGACTGGCATTTCCCACCCCTGGCAGGCTGAGAGGTATGATTACCTAACAGTAAACTTTTTTTGTGGATTTTTATAACTTTGCAATTTAAAAGAGAACTATAGTTGATAAGCATTGGTAACTAATTGTGAACACTAGCAGTAGACTTACAGTACTGCTGCAGGATCAGCTACAAATACACAATCTTATTCCCAGAAGCATTGCTCCAAACTCCCTGAGATCATATATATGAGATCTCTAAAAATCTCTCTGCACATGTGCTTCAGTGGGTGTTTCACTGAAATTAGGAAGGAGGCAGGTACTTTGTGATGTCTACGTTGCATACAGAGGGATGCATCAGTTACAGTACTTACAGTACTGTAAGGCTAAGTTCACACTGGTGTTTATGCCATGCATAATAACAATGTTCCCAGTGTAAACCTATGAACTTACCTTTTTCTGGATACACTTGTGTATGACGTGCATACGCTGCGTCCAGAACACTGGCCGTCGCATTTTTCTGGCGTATATATGCCGTGCGCAAAATGCAGCCAGATAAGATGAGCCGCAAATGCCAAGGGAGCATTCACACTGAGCTCGGGTAAGCACAGTAGGAAAGTGCCTCCCGAAAATACGTTGGCATGAATTTGCTGGTGAATTTTCAGTAGGCACTTTCCTAAAATACGCAGTGCATAAATGTGCTGTGTGAATGTAGCCTTAATCTACTGCAGCTCTTCACAATTAGTTACCAATGCTTATCAACTATAGTTCTCCTTTAGGCTAGGTTCGCACTAGTGTATTATGTGCAGTGCATAATACGCTAGTGTGGAAAAAACACACTCCAGTGTATTTTTCTATTGTACTTGGGCTAGGTTCACACTAGCGTATTATGCAGGTGTGAAAAAATACACCCTGGCGTATTTTTCTATTGTACTTAGGCTAGGTTCACACTAGTGTTCACGATTCTTCCTATCTGGCTGCGTTTTGTGCACGGCATATATACGACTGCCAAAATGTGACAGCCAGCGTTCTGGACATGGCGTATGCGCGTAATACACTAGTGTGTCCAGAACAAGGTAAGTCCATAGGCTTTAATAGAGCCATATTTTTTTTCACACTAGCATATTATGCGCTGCACATAATACGCTACTGTGAACCTAGCCTTAAATTTCCAATTTCTGCCTTTGCTCATACCTCAAGCATTGTGTTGATAAGCAAACTATGATGAACCATAGCACAGAGCAGACTATGAAGCCTTCTGTTATTAAGATAATCTTTATTATGGTGATAGAGGTTAACTGCTATGTTGGTAACACAATCGCTGCAACAAGTGTAAACAGGGCTGTGCAGTTTCAGTTCAAATCCACTAAGTTCAATTGTATTTTGAAAATTTAAATTCTTAGGGTTTCCCTAAAATCCTAAAACAATTGTAGCTCTCTGTTTGCTCATTCGCCACAATAATATCATTTTTATTTTGTTTCCCCCATGTTCCTGCTACATTTAAAGGAGAATTAAAGGAAAAAAAAGAAGTATTAAAAAACTTACCTTATATGGAGACAATTTGTTACAGTCACAGCATGAACTGTGCTGTAATTACCCGGCACCTGATGCTTCTTCATAGCGCAGGCTGACAGAGAAGCCAGCATGATGCTCCTCCCACTTGATTCACAGCAGTTAAAAATGGTTTAAACATCATCACGTTCATTGCGGGGGCCAATGAGAATGCAATGAGCGTATTGATGTGTGAGGCCGGTGAACCAAGTCGGACTGAAAGTAATCATGTCAGTATAAGGGCAGTTTTTTAATACTACTTTTTTTTTTTCGATAGGTCTCCTTTAAAGTGCCTTTTTTTCTGAATGTTTGCAGTATAGTTTGTCAAGACTTAAAAGAACGAAAGTGCTCATATGTTTATGGGTGAGGGAGTCTCAATATCCTATCGATCCAGGTAATATATCCCCCGCTGCTGCTTCCTTGCTCTTGCTGCAGCTTCTCTTCATCTTGTAGGTTTTAGCATTGTGATCATGAGACTTCCTGTCTTTTCTCTTCTCCGCAGACTACACATGCACAGAAGCAGTATTGGCACTTAATACCGCTTCTGCAGGTAGGAGAGGAGGCAGGAAGCAGAGGAGATAGGTAGGAGAGGAGGCAGGAAGGAGAGGGAACTGTGGGACTTGCAAGATGAAAAGCAGGTAGAACAAGAAGGAGGGAGAGCAGCAGGAGACAAAAGACATGGGGGTTACCCATCAAATTCCAAACAGTTGTGTAGTTCATTTAACACTTCTTTTTTGTGTATTCATCAAGCTTTGTGATGTGGCGAATTTGCGACCAATTCAGTAGCTTACTATGGTTGCGTCCTTCTTCTTATCACTTTGCGTGCACCATTCAGCTGTCTATCCACAGCATCCCGGAGCATTGAAATGGCAAGTTGCCACGTTATACTGCATCCAATCCTCCGGCTTTGATTTTGCCAGATCAAAGTGGCAGAGTAGGGGATTGATGGCAGGATTTCGGTATAGCATAAGGCACCTGTATACTCAAAAGACAAAAAAAAAAAAACTAGCAACCAAGTAACAGCAAGAACTAAGAATACTGTCGCATAGAAAGACATGTCAGTAACACTTGTAATGTTGGAGACTATAAATGCGACAATAGTGGTGACTATGCCCTTTCTTATAATCAATCCGGCCTACTAATAGTATTTTGACATCAGTCTAAGAAAGATACATTTAGAGTGATGTTTTCTCCTTAAAACAGATCCATAGGAATCATGGCAAAAATGATGTTACTTAACTTTGCTTGGGCGAATTCACATCACTGCGCAAATAATACAGACATTTTATCAAATACCGTCAATCACATTAGCCTTCAGCGAGACAATCTGCTGTTTGGTACATAAGGAGTATCAAATTCATGTCTGTCAGTGTTAAGGGAAGTTAATACATCTGTCAAGTTCACACTTTGATGGATAATACTTATAGACAGACCGGTAAGTATATTATGACTCCCAAGGCTCCATCACCCCTAAGCATTCAAGCACTTTAGTTCTTCTTTAGGCATAAGCGACAAATTGCTTTAAATTTTTTGGTTACCTCCTTCTGAATCTTTTCAAGTTGTTCTGAAATTGAATTAGCCTTTGATACAGTTTTTAGTAATGAGTGATCTTGCTGTCAAGAATATACAGTAATTGCTGTTTATGAGATGATCGTTACGAGGCGGGCACTGGTGGATCATCTGTTGTCATGAACATATTGTTTACTTACAGGTTTGTTTCATTGGAAGAAGCAATGTTGGGAAGTCATCCTTAATAAAATCCTTGTTTTCTCTTGTTCCGGAACTAGAGGTCCGAGTGTCAAAAACCCCTGTGAGTTTTTATGTGAATTGTACTCTATGTGTTATTGTCTATAGTTAGCTTTGAGGATTTGTATTTCTTTTGGAAACATTCAGATGTTGCAATGATGTTCTAAACATGAACATGTTTTAAGCTTTTTAACTTAGTTAAAGGGAGAACTAGAGCTGAACTGCATATTTAACTGAACGTGACCTCTAGCAGTACAATTGCAGTACTGCTGCATGATCAGATTCCTTCTCACGATCCTAAGCCCAGGATCGTTGCTTAAAATGTAGCACTATGTATGTGGTGTAGACAGTCATAAATTTCCCACCCCCTTCACCATTATGGAGAAATGGACACTGAAGCGCATGCGCAGATCTAAAAAAAACTCGCTCTCTGTGCATTGCACCTCTGTGGCCCATTTCTCTGAAATGAGGAAGGCTGAAAGGAAGAGAAAGTCAGGACTGAGCAAGAAAATAATGGGACTGGGTAAAGTCTATTTAACAACATGGCTGCTCTCAGTCAAGAAAAAACAAAAAGACAGAAAGCAATAAAGTTCATGATTTCAGCTTCATGGGTAACTATTGCAAGCGCTGCATTTATATAAATACTATTCCACTCCAAAAAGTCCAAAATGTATAAAATATTCAAGTGTTTGTAATATAGATTTGGTAAGTGCACTGGCCTGAGTAAGATTTACACTGCATGAAGAAATAAATCATTTTTGATTTTGTTCCTCTCGTAGGGTCACACAAAGAAAATGAACTTTTTCAAAGTAGGCAAAGCATTTACTCTGGTAGACATGCCAGGCTATGGGTACAAAGCACCACAGGACTTTTCAGATATGGTGGAACCTTATCTACATGGGAGGAGCAAGTTAGTGAAATGTTTACCGCTTGTCTATCTACATTTGTCTCTTGGCTTAAGACTATGGGGGTTATTCACTAAAGTCCCAATCATTGCGTGAAGGTGCGAATTCGCCAGATAAAGACAGACGAAATAGACTGCTATTTTCTCAGTCACATCTTTATAATGAGAATATTGTCGCAGTCGCGACTTTACTATGGGAAAATTGTCACAATCTTAACTTTAAAAAATTGCCGCCACTTTACAATGGGGAAATTGTCACGGATTTGCTATGGGAATCCACTGTTTGAGAATTCGACAGTCAAATTCACACCTTAGTTAATGACCCCCTATGTCCACACTGGCTGTTTTGTAGCCGAGCTGTTTTAAAGTAGGCTCTTTATTGTGTATGGTGCACAACGAATGGCCCGTGTTGATTATTCCACAAGAAACAATAGACGCTATCTTTCCAGCCAGGGAGGACCTGCCCTATAGCATGTGTGTATGTTCCTACCTTAAAGGTGAACTAGAGATTAAACTTTTCTCTTTTTAACATTTACCCAAAACAAACTTTTTGTATTTACAGTCATTATTTTAAATGAATGAAGATTAATCATTCCCTGCATGTGTAGGAGAGCAAACAGAGGCTTAAACTACTATAGAATCAATGCCTGGTTGTTTTGTAGTGTGTAATTTTACAGGCTACAGAGTCTTGTGTATTTTCACTATTATACAGCTAATTTGCTACACAGTTATTCTTTTCAATTCATTTTCCCAATCTGTGGGATCCCGCAGAACGGTTGCCTACATTATTAGAACGTTCCTTGATTAGATGGTTAAAATGTATGTAGAATGCAGTAAGAGACTATCAAATGAATAATAATTAAGAATTTATTAGCCAGACAATTGTTTACTCATACAACGAATTCAAGTTTTCCTGCATGAGCACTGATTGTGATAGTCAGATTGGGATAAATACTTTTAAAAAATACATTTTATTTAAAGGATTTTTCTGCAAGCATTACCAAATTAAAATCTAGACGGCCCCAGGAAAATATACATTTATAGGTACACAGCATATCGGTATTATATCTGTGTTTGTAAGTGTGGGAATACCTGCGCATGTGTCTATTAAAAGTAAACAAAGACTCTTCGTTGTTTTTTTTAAGTTTACAGTATTTAGTTTAAAAACAACCACATTTCTAATATTTTGGGGTTGGTTTTCCTGGTATCTCCTAGCGATTAAAGGAGAAATAAAGTGGTTGTTGCTCTAGGGGTGAGATGATTTGTTTGGGCTAATAATACATGTTTAAAGTGCACCTGTCACCTCAAAACTAATACTGAATTAGGTTCTATTAATGAAATAAACATTTTTTTAAATGTATATGTATTATAAAAAAAATGTACCTTTATACAGGTACATCTTCCCTGTCAGCCTGACTTTTCTTTCCTGAGTCAGATTGACATTATAGCTCCCCTAATCAGATCCCTTAAATCACGATCAATTAGGGATCTGATTGGAGAAGCTATAATGTCAATCATTTAGCCCTGCCAAACCCTGAAAGAAAAGTCGGGCTGACAGGGAAGAATACAGAGAGAAACGCTGTATAAAGGTAAGTTTTTTTAATACATATATATTTACAAAAATGTTTATTTCATTAGTACAACCTAAATTAGTATCAGAGTTTTAAGGCGACAAGTGCACTTTAAGCAGGTCTTTTGTCACCCGCTGCCTCCTGCTTTTTTCTTCCAGCGATCTTCTTTTAGCATCACAAATTTCCATGTAGATAATGCTTCATCTTCTACATCACTGATGCAAGGAAGCACAGAAGTGGTATTAGGCTTCTAAAACTGCTTCTGCACTTGTATGCATAGTTAGAGACAAAGGAAGACCAAAGTACCGAGTTTTAGAACAAAATAAAGAGTTTGTATTGGTATAAATATTAATGCAACAGATTGTAACTCTTTTAAGAAAAAAATACAAACATATCTAAATAATAATGTGCTTAGGCCTATTGGTTTTTCTGAAAGCTTGTAAGAAAAATTAGGTAAAAGTAGTTGTACTTAGTAATAGGATATTTTTGTGTTGCATAATGCAGTTTTTCTGTATGTGTGACAGCTTGAAGAGGACGTTTTTATTGGTGGATGGATCAATTGGAATTCAGAAGGCAGATTTAATAGCCGTGGAGATGTGTGAGGAATTTGGTATCCCTTACGTTGTAAGTAAGACTTTAATGCTTATTACATACGTATATCTCTTACTAATGCAGTATGCGTAGTGGTATAGTAAACACAGTATTCAATAGTCTAGGTGGTTGCCTTGAGTTTGCCATGTGCTCGGTAAACAGCAATGGATTAGTGAAGAACTAATGTAACCTAACCATAACTGATATGCTGAAAGTGTAGGGTCTGCCAACCTAAACTGCTGTTTTATGAAGCATTGAATCAGTACCTTTGATCTATAGTGCTATCTTATAAAACTGCTGGTGTTAGTATCTCAGAACCGCCATATTGGATCCTCATTAATATGAGGATTAATAAGTTCATAAAATTAACTCTGGCACATCATCACACAGGGGGGAATTCAGGATAGTCCGAAGTGAGGTGCGGAGTGTTCGCTTCACTTCGGACTGACTGAGATGCGCTCGCTGATACCCGCGTGCAGGACATCAGCGAGCGCATCTCAGTCAGTCCAAAGTGAGGCAAACACTCCGCACCTCACTTCGGAGTATCCTGAATTCCCCCCACAGTGTTTGACTGTTTGGGGTGTGTTACATGGTCCACTAAACATTGAATATCAATGAGGCATTCACTCAGTGCTGGTTTTCACACATGCTCTATAGAAGCCAGTGCCCTGGACATCAGCTTCCTCAGCCAGGTGGAGCTAAATTGCTACAAAGGCTGCCATGTACTTGTGTAATAATGCATGCAGAAGAAGCAGACATAAAGCAGGTGGCTAGGAATGATTGTGTATTTATTGTGTTATTGGCATGTAGGCTAAATGAACAAGTGTGATTTGTTAGGAGACTTTAGTTTTTCTTTAATATTACTTTCCTTCTCAAATTAGCAGTTCACACAATATCAGGTATGTCAAGCAACACATGGGCAGTAAACACCATTTAAATGCATTGCTCAAATAAGTTTCTTATGTGTGAACAGTTATGTAGAGAACAGTATTATGTGAGGCAGTACATACACCTACTGTATAGTGCCCATCTAGTAAAGTAGTGGCTCTGCAAGAAGAAATATTTACTCTCTTCCTACTGTAATTAATTACAGTTTGTAACTTTTTTTTTAATCTTAGCTTGTAATGACAAAGATTGACCGGCCGTCCAAAGGAGTGCTGCTGTCCCAGTTCCTACAGATCCTCGAGTTTATCCAGAAGCAAACACAGTGTTGCTATCCACAGCCCTTTCTAGTCAGGTAAAATCTGCCTAAAGTTTGTACTTCTGATTCACTAAAACAGGGTGTCAAACTCATTTACGCCAAGGGCCACATCACCCTTATAGTTGCCCACAAAGAATAGATTGTAAACCTGTATAAATTTATCCGTTTCTTAAATAAACAATATGGCCAAAAATTAAATCATTTTTTTTTTATGTTCATTACCAACTTTTATTAAATGTATTTCATCAATTAAAAAAAAAAAAATTCTTACCTGTAAAGAAGTGCTGTACAGCACTTATGTGTTGTAGACTCCATCTTTATTCTCTGCCGGCGACTCTACGGCATCCCATCTCCAGATTCCCTCTAAGAAGTGCAGTCCTCTCCAGCATTTCTTATGTCACATGGGAGAGCATGCATGTCATTAAGGTAGGATGCATTGAGGACGTGCACGTTCTCCCATGTGACATAGGAAATGCAAGTGTGGAGCTTCATTATCAGCACAACTGGAGAGGGCTGCGCATTTTAGAGGGGATCTGAAGACTCGGGACGCAGTCGATTCACCAGCAGAGAATGAAGATTGAGTCTACAACACAATAGTGCTGTACAGCACTTATTTACAGGTACAAATTTTTTTATTTAAATTTATAATAAAATGCATTTAATACAAGTTGGTAATTAACAAATAATAAATGTTTGTTTTATTTTTGGCCATACTGTTCCTTTAACAGTTAAGTGAACTGTTGGGCCCTAACATCTTAGCTTTAAAATAGTTACATTGATATAGTCAGGCCCTTGAAGGCAACCATAATGCTGAACATATCGTTAAATAACTTGGGACACCACATCTACTGATCATGTTCTGAAAATAAAAACAAACCTCTAACCCATTCATAATGGAGACTTATTATCAACTGTGCAGGGCTCATAAGTTTCCTGAAGGGTTACAGAGAATTCAGTGGATACTGGATCCTCCATTGCTACACATTAGTAAGCCCTGTAGGAGTGAGGCTATTATAGATTATTGTGTCTAATTAGGAAGAAAACATTAGTTCTTTATTTACGTCCCTTTACTGTTAGATTTGACATTTCAGATGTCAGCCTATTTTGCCACCATCCATGTGGGTTACTCTCCTACATGAGTCAGGGTTAATTGAGTGTGTCGTGCCTTTAGTTCAAAATATGGCAAGACAGGCGACGACTTTATAGACATGGGTCATTAGTCTCATAGGGTTACTGTTGTAGTAATGTACACTTGGGCAAGTGTAATCAGATGCAAATGCATCAAGTTGGTCAGTTCTAGCCAAATATATATATTTTTTAGTTTAAGAAACGCATAGCAAAAGCCACAGTCTACTAATACTTGGCCCCACCACTGTTGTTTGAAACTTACAAATGGTACAAATACAGGATTACCATTATAGCCCTTCACTGGGGGGGGGGGGGGGGGGGGGGGGGGGGGGGGGGTGTCAATTCTCTCATGGTTCCAAGGCAAAGTAGGATTTATCCCAAAGAAAGTGTTATGATCACTCTTACAGTAATGAAACAGTCTCATTCTTTTCTTGCAGTTCTGTGCTTTTCTCTGGAATTCACCTGCTTAGATGTTTCATATCTCACATCACGGGGAATCTGAAGATGACCGACTGATGGTACCATGGTTGGACACTGAAAGACTATGGGCATACCTGCTGACATCCTTATTTGAAGAATCAGGGCTAATATGTGGCTCTGTTGATTTAGAGGGTAAACCCTAACATTTTCCATGATTATGTACCTGGGATCTCTATAGTAGAGAGGCCAATCAGGCTTGTAAATATGTGCAGACATTATATATAAATAAAAAAAAACATAAGTCCTTCCTTACTTCTCAGCATTCACACCAGATAAAGAATCAGATAATTGACAGTTTAACTTTATTTGGAATTTTAAAATTTATAAATAGAAACAGGTAAAAGTCACATTACAAAAAGGGATTTCTTTTATATACACAAACACTGGAAAGTTTAAAAACACAGCTTGGAATAATAGGATTTGTTTTTAGTCATTTCAGGAAGATTTTACCCCGTTTTCATCACTCACAAATTCTCTAGCCAAGCTTTACTTTGAGCTGACCAGTGTATGTTTTAATATTTATAGAAGTCTTTGCATCACCCTTTTATTCGTAGATTACCATATGTGCACCTACAGTTGTGCAGATGTTCCTGGTTCTTACACAGTGCAAAGGCCTTCAGTTCTTATTCCAACCTCAATCCTAACTTCACTGCATCACTAGTGTCCATCTTCTTGCTCTGTGCAACTATGCACAAGATCCATTTTAGTGCAATAACACTTCTGCTCATGCCTACATGACTGGCAGAGTACAGAGTAGACAGGATTGTTGTGAAACAAAGGATCTTCATGCAGCAAGTTGTAGGACACCATAGGCAAGTATTGGATATCCCTTGTAAAAGCTAGGCTTTAGTTGAAGTTCCCCTTCAAAAAGAACTTAACATTACGCATTGCCTAGATAAGAAAAAGGCTTGCAGACAGCAGTTCCCTTTATGAAGGGATGCCTCTCCCCTCTGTATTTCTTTTGAAGTGGAGATATTGTAATCTTATGTCCAAGTGAGACAGGGATATCTAGTATGGACTTGTAATCTAGAGTAAGTTCCAAGTCCATACACTGAAAAAAATAAAAAAAACTGCACTCACTAGTAAGTTTAGCAAATTATCCAAGCAGATAAGTTAAAACAGACATTGCCAATTAGAATCAATGGGATGTGCTAGAGTATAACCTTGCTTTTAGGCATTGTTAAATGGTGAACCAAGAGAATATAGAAGGTGGGCCTGTTGCAGAGACAATAATCTACTGTGGATTTCAACTCAGTATAATTGATGCTAACATCTTAGTCTTCAAGGTTTTACCTTGAACAAGTTTTAGAAAGTCCACTCACATTTGGAATAAAGTTAAACGGGAAGCAAAATCTTTAAGCCATTGACTGAACCAGCTCATAGTGTGGAGGATTACTGATTCCTTCATTGGTGTCTTCAGTTTCTACCTTCTGATTGTCAGCTGGATGATGAATAGCAATGAAGACTTCATAAATTGACACGCCGACAACCCCACCTACCAGAGGTCCCATTACTGGAATCCACCACCAGTGACCTCCAGCCCTGTGAGAAAAAGACAGCATTCAGCCCCTCCATAGCATGCAACGTTGGCTCTCTGACTCTTAACAGTTACTTTATAAATAGAAACATAAAAAAATACCTGAAAACTTCAAGCCCCCAGCCAGCAATTGCAGTGAAAATGCGTGGACCAAGGTCTCTAGCTGGATTTATGGGATATCCACAATTGAATCCCATAGATAGGCCAACTAGCAGAACCACAATTCCAATCAGAAAAGGCTGGAGTCCTAGTGGAGCAGCATTGTTGGCTTCATCTATTATGGCAAGAATGCAGATTAGTAGTGCTGCTGTTGCAATCACCTGAGAAGAAGAAGAAAAAAAAAAACATTTTAGTACAACAAAGACCATACAACCATATGTTAGTGGATTATAAAATTCAGATTCTACCTGATCTGTGAAGCCATTGATGGCACTGAGGTGCTCAGAAGGGTAGGAAGCAAATATTCCAGCGGTAGCCTGTGGGCCATAGACTGTCCAGTTGCCACCACTGTATGCATACAAGGCATCTAGATGATAGAAAGTTTTGTATCCAGTTAGGATGGCCACCAATGCATAAAAGTACTTATAATACCATCATTGTACATATCCAGGTTCTTAAAATAAGGGAAGTGTGCTTATAGAGTTTGTGCATAAATTTTCTAGGATGGCTACTCATGGGAAGATTAGCAGCGGTCTTTAAAGGGTGTTCATTTGTAAATAATGTCTCCCTTTGTGACAATATAAACATTTTGATACAGTACCATCTGTAATGTGTTTGTGTCATGATTAGAGGTTACTAGAAGTAGATGAGAGTTAGTTCTGTCCTGATATACAAGACTAGAGGAAATAATTTTCACATCACACATCAATGTGTTTAATTTAAACTTATTGGAGATGGTTTGAGACCACATCATTGAAGTAGGTTATACGCCCATGTGAATAGCTTATACCCCCCCAGCCCTCAACACGAGTCAAGTGATATACTAGAGACAAAAGTTATCAGTAAATGTAAAAACCCTCATGTCCCTATTCCTTATTGGAGGTTTCTGTTTGACGTTCCGTGCTGAAGTACAGGATCTTACCGTAATACAAAGAAAAGACCAAAGCTGCCCCTGCAAAAGCCCCTAAGAACTGTGCTAAAAAGTAGATAAGAAGAAGCCTCCAGGTTATCTTCCGCAGTAGGAACATAGCAATGGATACAGCAGGATTCAGATGGGCACCTGTAATGAACAAAGCAAATCCAGTTTACTTTCCCTTTCATTTGAAAAATCATACATCGAAATTAAAACAAAATAAATATAAAATTCAAGCTGTGGGTTTTGAAGTGTTAAATTAGGAGGTCTTTACATTTTAATGCTGTTTCACTGCACATACTTTTCCATATTGAAACCAGTTTTGGGTCACTGATTGGAAACACTCTGCCAATTCCATTTTCTCAGTCGTTTCTATTTGGGACTAGACCGTTTCCCATGAAACATTGCATCCAGATACCCACAGATACCAAATTAATAAGTTAGATTCACGTTATTTTGTTTTGCTCCTGCAACATCAAGTAGAAGCTTGACCTGTGTGTTGAGTATGGCAGAAAAATATAAATAAAAGTTTCAAGCATTCTAAGTGGCCTTTTAAGAGACTCAAAGACCAGTTTTTAGGGGCCAAGGTCTACTGTATCTTAAGACACCAGGTTGTGGTGTGGTAAGCCTACGATACATCAGGAAAGGCAGACATGTCAATGACAAAATAGATCAAACGCTAGGAATTGAGGAGGAAAAAAAAAAAATGGTCACCACAGATTCTTACACTAACAATTACAACTTTATTAAATTTCAAGTCTATAACCATTCTGACCATCCAGTTCCCATCTTAGGGGGTTATTCACCAAAGTCCAATTTGTTGCATATAGGTGCCAATTCGCTAGATAAAGACAGTCATGACTTTATTATGGGAAAATTGTCACAATATTAACTTTAAAAAATTTTTGCGACTTTAAAATGGGGAAGTGGTCATGAATTTGCTATGGGAATCCGCTGTTTGAGAATTAAACAGTCGCACCTTAGTGAATAAGCCCATATATCTTTGGAACAATATTGATGACCTAATGATCATAATGTCGGAGGGCACTGTTAGCTCTTCTGCCCACCAGGAACTGCCTGGATACACAGCCCAGTTTGGCATCATTGTAATGGTATGTTCTTCTTTCCTGCATTACTGGACCAGGTGACCATTAATCTTTACTACTACTACCCAACATTCCATGGCAGTTTTCCCCTAGTTCAGGCAATCAGCAGTTTTTGATAAATATCGATCAGTTGACAGTGTCACACTTTGCTGCATTTTTCTATGAGGGTCCCTTCCAGTACAGAGAAACAGCTCTTTTTGATGGAATAATGGTTTGAGGGAGAAGAATTCTGATGCTCAATAAAATGGTCTTACTACAGCTTCTTAAATAGGAGAAGACCAGCAATCTCCGTAAAATAGGCTGTTGCTCCTGTATTTATTAGACGATAAACTTTGACTTTAGTAAATGTCCCCTAATTAGGTTGGAGCGTGCTTACCTGATCTCTCCTTCAATTATTTGCACCATATAAAGTTCTCTATAACCTGTATTTCTATTTGTGATCCTTAGCCACAGAGTAGTGCACATTGAGAAATGTGCCATTAACTTAAGGTAAATATCTGACCAATATTATAAATACATCAGCTTCCAGTGATCACTTTGGGGGCACAGATCAATGGTGTCATAGGGCTGGACCATCTCTAGATTTTCATAGTAAGTGTGAGGCATATTGTACATTTCTACAAATATAAACCTTTGTCAGACCTTAGTTTTTCTAAATAAATAAAATAAAGTTACAGGATTTTTAGCGTAGTGCAGTGACGCCCCATGCCCTGTGGTCTTTTATACTTCAATTAAGCATAGGAGAAATGCCAATGCACAGTTAGGGTTCATGGTACAAGTCTGACCCATCCATCCAGGCACCTTGGTAGAGATGTCAATATTTCATTGTTGGATCTGGGTGTTTGAGGAACAACTTTTATCAGAATGTTCTACATAAACAGCAGGAAGGAGGCAGCTAATAAAATATAGATTTTACCTGATACTCCAGCACATACATATGCTCCTGCAGTGACCGCAAAGCCAAATGCCAAGTTAACGCTGAGGAACTGGGCTTTGGCAAAGCCACTGAGCTCCATCTGTGCCACGGAACCACATCCAAACAGCTGCAACATAAACAAAAATTTCACAATTCTTAGTTGGCTACAATCACAGTCTCTATCATACTAAACAACGATGTTCTCTGACCTCCAAAAGTCATAGCTGCATTGTTTAAAAGGTCTACAATCTAATCAAAGCTGGGGACTATAACATCAGAAAGAGATCATTAAGAGTTATTGATCTGAGGAGTAACAACTGCCTACTTTATAACCACAGACCTGGGGGGGGAATTAAATGGCCTCAGAACTAACTATTAAATGGGTGTAAAATGTTCTGCTCACAAGCAAAACAAAAAAGTTTGCTATAAATAATTCAGGATTGCAATTAAACACTTTGTTTTCATGGACTAAATTTTCTCATGACCAAGAAGACAGGCATAATTTGGCCAACCATTAAATGCACATCCCATGGATCCGACCCAGGCATTATTGATCAAGAAGTCAAAGCTCATTAGAAAAAGTGTCACAAATGGAGAGAAAGCTTTTTTGGTGAATTTGTTGTGTAGGGGCTAGGGGGTGCCTCTTATAATTTTAAAACACTTTGTTACTTTTGAATCCTGTTTTTAATGATGCCTTAATAAAATCATTGATTTTAACACGGGAGTGCCGGAGACTACTTCACATGCTGTAAATTGAATGGGCTTTCCTACTCTGTGCACCCCACCTTTCACTATTGAGGATTATACACTGTTGAACCTTGGGATTGAGCAAACCACATAAATTGCCATTTCCAATTTGTTGTGTAGTGCACAATTATTTACACACACTAATAGATCTTTTTTGTGTTACAAGTGTTTAGAACACACACACCAGATTAGGGATATTCCTCTAGGTCTGCTTGGGCTCATACTACTGTAATTTTGATTTACCAGATCAGTTACAAATATAGTGTCTGCATTTATATTAAATCAATGAAGTTTAACTATGTTAAAATGTATTTATTAGAACTGTTCCTGATTTTTTTCCTGACAATTTGGAAACAAAAACAAACAAAAAAAAAAATTCCTTAACCCACTTTGTAAACCTCACATGTCCCTATGTTTATGAAAACATTTAAAGTAACGGGTGCTTTAAGTTCTGTAGAGCAGAAGCAGAACTAGCCTGTTCTAAAACAAATACCTTGGTATGGGCTGGATTGCAGGAGTGTGTATTACGATAATGTTCTGACACTGAATGGCCTGTATACCCTCTTTTAATGTTCCTTGTGTGTTCATAGATCCGCTGAGAAAATGCACATGTTGTTCGGCCTATGTATTTTTTACCACAAGGACACACCAAACAGTACACAACAAAAATACTCTTGCAATTAAAAAAACCCCGGAAACTGTTTTCACCAAAAATGTTCTATTGTGGACTCTTTTCTGCTATGTATTGGCAACAAGAACATTTTCTGGCACCACATTTAAAACTTCCATTTAAAGGTGTTCCATTCGTGTATAGTGCTGGACGGATGTCAACGTTAGATGGTGATAACGTTAAAGCCGGTATGGATGTTCACCATTTACTTACTTGTGGATTTATTTTTTGAGCTCCTGAGGAAGTGGTACTTTACCACGAAACGCGTTGAGCGTAAAAGGACATTGTATCCAGATTATTGCTGTTTCATTTGAACTGTTTATGCATCTTTGGTTTGCGATGACTGCAAAATTGGTGCTTTTTAACCCTTGGAGGTTTAACACTGCGATTGTCACATGCTTCCATTGTGAGTATGTTTCAACTTATTAAAAAATAAATAAATGTTATTACACTATGGAGGCATTTCTATCTCTTTTATGCTGAACGGCCATATTGATGAGGTTATGTCTGAAATGAAGTTCCATTGAGAAGTATAAAGTATTTCCCAGTGAAGATCTATGTGTGTTGGGATCAATAAGTGAATTTTAATGGAACATCTGGTGAGCAGTTCACCTTATTAAATCTGTGCATCACTTTCACTTCACGTGTTTTTGGAGGATATTTCCGTCTCCCTCACTATCACATTTTTTCTAAAAGAGGTGGCGAGCCTATACTTTATCAAAAAATTATCAGATACAGCACTATTGGAGTGCACTTGTTTGCGCTTTTCTGTTTTCAGATTCATGTATCGCACTTC
>WMED01007768.1:0-14929 GCA_019650415.1 Pipa parva | reverse complement strand
CTTACATTTTTTTCTGTCCCACACTTTCCCCAAATTATTACCTGTTTTATAATGCTAATGACTCTCCCATGCTAATGACGCTTCTTCTCCTGTTCTGCTTAAGGTGGGGGTGCCCCAAGGCTCAGTCCTTGACCCTCTCCTGTTCTCCCTATACACTCTTTGCTTGGGTGATATCATCAATTCATTTGGTCTCCAATATCACTTATATACCGTGATACCCAACTTTATTTATCTGCTCCTGTGCTAACACCTGAAATACAGTCTCAAATTTCCAACAGTTTCATGCAATCTCCTCATGAATGGCCAAGCTCCAGCTCAAATTTAATCTTGCTAAAATGGAATGATTATCTTCCCACCCAAACCTGGACCTGTTCCTACCTTTTACATTCAAGTGGATGGTGCGATTATCAACCCTGTAACCTCTGTTCTTTGTCTTGGAGTGACTTTTGACTCTGCTCTTTCTTTCTCTAAATACATTTCTTCCACTGATAAATCCTGTCATTTTTTTCTTTGCAACATTGCCAAGATCCACCCCTTTCTCTCTCGCTCCACTGCTAATACCCTCATGCATGCTCTTGTCCAGTCCCGCTTGGACTACTGCAATGTTCTTCTATCTGGTCTACCTCTTTTCTACCTCTCCCTGCTCCAGTCTATTCTAAACTCTGCTGCCAGAATTCTCTCTCCACCGAGGGGACAGCCCTTGTCCCAATCACTCTCTGCTCCCTTGATTCCTGTAAGTAAAAGAATCATTTACAGTGTTCTCCTTTCCTCATTTATTTCTGTCTTCTGATTGGCCCAAAGCACCAAATAATTGTGATGTCATGCAGCCACTCATGTCCACCACCACACTTAATTTAGTCTGACAGGCCTAAATGAGGCTACATAAACTAAGCACAGCATAGCTACTTTACTAAAAGGAACTGGACCCTTTATAAGCAGCGTACAATTTAATTGAAAGTATTCTCAATATAGCTAAATAATGCTGGCTTCAAACCAGTATTCGCAAGTAACAAAAAAACGGTGGCTCGATCATACATATTATATAATAAAGTCAATAGTACTTATAACAAAGCCCATCCAGATGCTCTAGGGATATAACGTCCCAAATCATAGTGGTAAAGAGCAATTAGATCCATAGATAAACTCCCCGGCACTCCAGAGTATAAGTAAAGTCCTTTATTTAAATGATTAAAAATGCAACACATAGAGTAGTACTATTCTCTACAAACAATCCTATGCGTTTCGTCATCTATACCGGGAGGCACGAAACGCAAAGGATTGTTTGTAGAGAATAGTACTGCTCGACATGTTGCATTTTTAATCACTTAAATAAAGGATATTTTTACTTATCCACTGGAGTGCCGGGGAGTTTATCTATGGATCTAAATAATGTCGGCTATCATAAGTCAAGAATTAATTAGAGTTGAAAAAACGTGATAAATATGCAAAACACTCAAAATATGCTTAACAATTAAAAATGACCAAGACCTTTAAATGCATTTTAACTCTTTAGTAAATCTGCCCCAAGTTATTTTAGCTGTCATTTTTCAATAAAAGCTATGTTTGACACCTGTTTGACATTCAACAAACCTTTATAATTACAGAATATAATGGAAGCAAAAAGAGAGGTAATTTATTTTGTCATTCACTAAGCTGCCTCAACATTCATTCTGCATAGAGAATATATTATACATACATTTTACAATAATGTGAATAAGGGAAACAATATTATAACAAAACCCTGGTAGCTTGAAAATAACTGGTGGTTCTATAGAGATCAGTTGGGCAATTTGTAAAATAAAAGTTGGTAAAAATAACAATGAGGGAAAGTAAACGTATTAATATAATTATGCATTTGTAAAACACTGATATCATTCCTTTTATTAAAAGATAGTTTGCCTTTATTATTCAACAATATGACAGATGATTAGTAATACCTAAATCATGCGTCATAAAAAAACAAATGTTGCATCTCTGGATACTTAGTTGCTCTTTGAAAAAACCCTGCTTTTTAATTGATAACAAGTTTGTTAACAGAGCGTAAATCATTTCTTCTTAATTTCAATCAAATTAAAATTGGTGTTTATTTAATGAGCAGTTGCTGCTTTTTCACTGTTAAACCAATGTAATCATTTCTGAGCGAGCATCAGCAATAAACGTAAAATATTTCAGGACGCAGCACTTGTACTTAATTTTCTGCTTTGACGCATTAGATTTAGTCAGCAGTCTCACTTTTTTTTTTTATTGCTAATAAAATGACATTCATCCTGGAAATTTATATACTTTAACACGGAACCAAACCGATCTATACCGTTTTGTTTGGCAAAAGTGCTGTAAGAATCCTTATAAAGGTGACATATCCGTACCGGAAAGTCAGAGATTTAAAATGGCGAAATGAAATTTGCTACAATAAAATAAACAGTTAGTGATAGGAGAGGGCTTTTAAAGGTCCAACCTCACATAAAATATGGATTGTTTCTTGTAAAGCTTGCATTTTCTTTAAACTTTTATATGTAAGTGGTAGAAGCTAAAAGATGATGTGTGAGAAGATTTCAACTATAACTCTAACTATAACTTTACATAAACCCTTTTGTTACTGCCATAATTCTGAAACAGGGATTTAGCAATAAATATGACTTTTCTTTCAAGGGAGATGCTAATTCCCCATCCTATGAAGTGGTTTATAGCCTGCCATTCATGCTTTAAAACCATTACTAGCTAGTCTTTTCACAGTGACTACGCTTACTGGGATCTCTTGTTACTTACTGAATACTATTCTATATCTATAATGAAGATTATTAGAGGGAGGTGAATCAGTTTCTGTCAAATGGTTTAGATTGCCATACCCAACCACCATAGAAATACTTATTTTAGTCAAGATTTGGTGCGGAGAAAGCTCTTTTTATAAGTTTATGTGACAGATTTTGTTTCTTGTGTAGCTAGTGTTACCTGTCCCAGCAGGGTTGCAATATTTTCTAATGACATGATATTAATTATTGTGAACTGTTATGCTAAAAAACATGAAGTCACATTTCTAATAGGTGAGCAGTGGCTGCAAGTTGATTAACTTACACCTTATGATGAGTATACTGTATATATGTACATATGTATGTATATTTTTGTTTATAAAGTGCCACTAGATTACACAGCGCTGAACAATCCAACAATACAGTTATATTACAGATATGGGAAATGTGCGTAACAAAGAACAAGTGAAGTAAATTACAAGCATATAATCAAGAAAATACATCACTATAGTGATGATCCTAATAGTCACATGGGAGAGCGCCGCATCATCAACCCGTCTCCCCTTGATGATGCGGCTCTCTCCCATGTGACTATTAGGAGATGCTGGTGCCGGGCTGCACGCTGAAAGAAGAGGATCGCGGCTGTGAAGATTTACAGCTCCAGGACACCTTAGAGTCAGCGACACAGATGAAGATGGAATCCTAAACACGGAAGTGCTTCTAAACAGGTAAGATATTTCATTTTAGGGGCAAAATTGAAAATAAAATGCACTTAATAAAAGTTAGTAATTCGTATTTACTAACACATGCATTTTTTTAAATTTTGGCCAGAGTGTTCCTTTAAAAAAAAAAAAAATTACTTTAATTCTGAAATAATTAGAATATTTTTGTGCTTGCATTTACCAGCTATTTCTTTACCAACACATCAGTTCTATCTCGTTTTTTTTTTTTTTACTGAATTACAAGCTATCTTTAAATGGCTAATGTCAGTGTCAGACTGGCCTGTTGGGGTACTGGAAAAATCCCAGTGGGCCCTAGCAAAGGTAGGTTCTGACCTTCGCTTCTACTACAGCAGTGCTCTTTTTAGCCATCTTGTGCCTCGCTCCTGATTTACCAGATCTGATCTCTTTCTGTCCATTCCCTAACCAGATCTTTAATTCAATACCTTATTACTATGACTATAAATTGGATCTGGTTCTGATTGAATATATATGTTATATAAAGGATGTTGTTCATATATTTTCATTTCCTTTGAAAATCAGTAGCATTTCACCTTTAAAGAGCTTATAAATAAGAGCTAAAATGATTAGATTAGACTCTTAGGCAATACTTCCTGGGAAATATACTCCAATAAATCCCTGTAAAAGAGTAGAGGCATTTCTATATAGAAATCTCTGTAACTGATTTTGAACTCACTGGGCTGTCAGATGTAAGATTTTTAATTTGTAGAACGCTGCTAATAAGTGCTTACACAAAGCAAGCCCCCAACAGCTAAATACTTATACAGTTTTAATATGAAAATTAGAGTAATTTACAACAGAAGCTGACTGGCTATGGCGTGACAAAAGTCCTTGTGCCTTAAAATGAAGAATTATGTTACTGGGACACTGTGGAGGTCCAGAAGAATATTTTTGGAGGGGCAATGGTGGGGGAGGCTTGGGGAACTAATTTTTATGGGTAAAAATGGTAGGGTAGATTTGGAAGGACCAATGCTGTAGGGGACAAATGCTGGGGAAGGTTTGGGAGGGCCAATGACAAAAGGCTGCAGACATTGTGTCTTTACAAGAATCACTAAGGTAAGAGAACATTGGAGAGGTCTGTTAGAGTATTGGGGAGCAATACAGGGGAAGGCTTTGGAGGGCTGAGTTTGGGAAATCTGGGGAGGCCACTGTACTGAATGTGGAAGAGATCTTGGGAGCCTCTGTATAGCATCTGGAGGGGCCAACTGAACATCTGGGGGTGCAATACACTTACAGTACTCTTTTTCTAGGGATTCACAAATCACTGATTGGAAATGCTGTGGCAAATATAAGTAAATACAGAGGACCAGATAAGTGTGATGCTTGTTCAAAACTCTACTTTGGAATTTTTTCCTATAAATTTAAGGTACCATAAGTTTTGATTTTAGCAGAAAAGACAGGCTTTTTGTTTCGTGCGGATTATTATTTTGTCTTCTAAGACTCTTCCAGCTTCCTATTCAACGTCTGGCATTTATTGTACTGAACAATCTTTTACTTTCCTCTGTTAGAGACTACATAACCTCCCACTGATGTTTTAGACATTGTGGTAGTAATCAAAAACATTTTTAGAGTGCTCCAGCCCAGAAGATGCAAGGAATCATATCGAGCAGTAGTAAGGTCAGTCAAATGAATTCTTCTAAAGATTGTTTTAAGGTACACATGAGAACAAGGCTCAAAAACAATGGACCAATCGAGCTGTGAATCATAAGATGGATATTACACTGAATTTTCTTCTTTATTATTATTTTATTTTCTAAATAGGAGACACTGGGCATATTTAACATATTCATTTCTTTTTATATTTCACTGGTGAATTGAGGTAAAGGTGAAGCAGAGGTTGATGAAAGTTATAGAGTTCATTTTTTCCCAATTAAAGCAACCAAGATAAACAGTAAAAGGCAGTAACAGGAATGGAAATGGAAATACATGGAAAATACCAAATATCAACATTTGATAAAAAGTATTAAAATAAAAGTACAAGGAAAATACTAGATTAAAAACATTTTTTTCCATCATATTAAATCAGCCTAGAATTGTGTTCAAATTATACATTTTTTTTAAAAGGTTTAAAGTATACTAATTATTAATTTATTCAAATTCAATTGTCACGTTTACCAGATTATAAACTAACATTTCATATGCAAATATTTGGTATTTAGAAATGTCACATTATTTTATCTCGAAGTAAATGAAATGCTATACTGGAATAAAAAAATATTTCTGTAGTTTAAAAAAAATAAATCTACATTTTTTTATTTAAAGGAATGGTCTCATTTCCAATAGGTAATTGTCAATGCTGGATGAATGAATTTTGAAATATATATATTTTTATTTATTTGTATTAATTGGTTTTGAAAGTATAGTCATTTTCTTATAGAAGCCTGTCCTCTCTCTCCCCCCTTTCCTCTCCATTGAAATAATTTTTAATGTCAAGTCTGTGACCTAAATCAACGAGACTTTACAATCCTTACAAATAACTTTAACTAAACTGTTCCTTTAAAACTAACTAAAAAAAAAAAGCAGATAACAGCAAATTAAAAGGACCCTATTGCAAATAATTACTCATTTTTGTTTGTGAGAGCACATGGGGGAAAAAGCTTTTAAACTAACAGTTTCACATGATGCCTCTGTAAGAAAAAAATGACATCTCAGTAGTAAAGAAGTAATGTTGAACCAAAGGTTTTAACATTTATAGTATATTAGCAGTTGGTAACAGCTGGCCCCACAACGGGGTCACAATGCTTTCCTCTAACTAAAATGGAAAGTTCAATCAAAGAAACTGAATCATTGTTCCAGCACTTTTTGCAAAAAAAACAAAAAACAATTTGTACTTTGTAGTGGATGTTAAATAAATAATGTTTCCAAATAAAGGGGATTTATACAAATTATAATTATTTCCTTTTTTTCCCCTCTGATAATGCCAGCACCAGGGAAAATCAGGTATGATGATTTTTTTTTATTATTTGCGCTAATGCTTCTGTGCTTTCTGATTACACCCACTTTATTTTGTTCTTTTGTAACTTGGATGCCCTTTTTGGCAACAATAGTTCTGTCTGGGCAGACTTCAGCACTCAGTTAGTCACTAGGTGCTTAACCTAGAGTAAGTAGTATGTAGAGCCATACAGACTGTACTAGTGAAGCACAGCAAGGGTTGTCCTAGATTGCTGAGCTAGTTGATACACATATTTTTTGGGGAGGACCTTTGGTGCTCAACACTCTAACCTCCAGCAATGCACTTACCTAGAGCTCCTAGCAGAGCACTTTAAAAGTGTGGCCGACCAGTGCCCGGCTAGTGTGTACATATCCCCAGCCATAGTTTAAATAAAAAATTAGCTGCTGGTCTGTATCTGGCTCGCCTTAGTCAGGAGGAAGCCCAGGTGTCAGGTTGGTGCGCATTGTCCAGCTCCATGATATGAGATCAGCCCCTGTTATTCTCCTACAGTTCTGTTTAATACTCTGTTTTATTTTGGGGGGTAAAGTTCATTACTTTTGCTAAATATTTTTCTTAACAATACTGTAGGAGTCACAGATGACACACCTACTGGGGTGAAATGCTTCTCACTAAAGTATAGTAAAGCATATATAAACGTAATCTGGCTGTAGTTCTCCTTTAAGAACATGATGTATAATTCATTTCTATGAGGGGACACACGATGAGATTTATTAATTACAATAAGGAAAATATATAAGAAATATGAATATTTGTAAAAAAAAAATATAATTTAACATCCACTAATCAGGTTTTGTATAATAATTTGTATGATTAAATATTTTTTTTACAGCATCTTGCTCTGCTCAATATAGTTGGTGCTATTCCTGTATATATTTATACAAAAAGTATAAGGCATTAAAAACATGCTGCATTGAATAATTATAAAGCCTTCATATGCTGTATTACTAACAAATACACTGCCCTGGCAATGGAAGCAATGAATGAATCTTTGGTTTAAGGGTTTAAAGTGCCTGTAGCTGATTTATAAAGAACATATTATCTGGTAGGTTTTGAAATATAAGATTTGATCTCATTATATAATTATATCTTCATGCTAAGAAACAAATAAAGATACTGATCTAAAAATGGAGTAAATAAGCAAAGTAATTTCTATTTAAATGAAACTCTGGTATCTGAGAGGCCTATACTGGGGCCTGGAGCCAATTTAGCCCTGAATGTATGGAGATGCTAATTAATAAAACAGACAGCCTTGCATAATAGAATAAAGCATGGTAGTACCGGTAACTCTGAATAGCTACAGGCTACAGAGATCATTAATGAGGACTTCTAAAACAGATGAGTTAACTAGCAGAAAACAATAGAGAGCCTATGTATGTGGTGCAGGAATGTGCTTAAATAGTGCTCAGATTGTCAATTATACTTTCCCTATCTGAAACTGAATAGGGAAACTAGATTGTAAGCACCACGGGGCAGGGACTGAAGTGAATGATGAATCTCTGTAAAGCGCTGCGTAATATATCAGCACTATATAAAAATTAATAAATACAATACAAATACAAAGATGTACATAATGCAGAAACATTTGGTAAAACATAAACATACAATAATAACTAGGTTGTTCTGCCCAGCAATTGTACTGGAGGATCTTCCAGTAGGCTCATGAATGAGCCCATACACCTAATGGGCCTCCATTTAGTATATGATAGATTGCTGAGAAATAATCTGCAAAACAGAGTTCTCATTAAATAATATTGTTCTGGTGCTCATGATAACAATGGAACTGAAATTGGGTGGTAGCTTGTTGTAATCACATGTAAAAACAATGTGACAGACCACCTGAGTCATCTGCACATGCAAACAGTGTGACCCGCATTTCTCTCTACCTGTCATCAACACCTATTTATCTATTGTATATATATATGTATAACAGAGAGTTTAAACATTATCTATTGTAAGTATGTGTATAACAGAGAGTTTAAACATTATCTATTGTATGTATACTGTGTGTATATATATATATATATATATATATATATATATATATATATATACACACATGTGTGTGTATAACAGAGAGTTTAAACATTATCTATTGTATGTATGTGTATAATACACTTTAAAGGGATTCCAGTCTCGGTGAGACCACTCGAGTCACCTCGCGAGACTGGAATCCCTTTAAAGCGTTCGCTGATGTCCGAGTACAGGACATCAGCGAGCGCATAACAGCCTCTGCGAAGTGCTGTGAAGGATCCGGAGGTAACTTCGCACTATGCTGAATTACCCCCAGAGAGTTTAAACATTATCTGTTGTAAATGTGTGTATAACTGAGAGTTTAAACATTATCTATTGTATATACTGTATGTGTATAACAGAGAGTTTAAACATTACCTATTGTATATATGTGTGTATAACAGAGAGTTTAAACATTATCTATTGTATATACTGTATGTGTATAACAGAGAGTTTAAACATTACCTATTGTATATATGTGTATAACAGAGAGTTTAAACATTACCTATTGTATATATGTGTATAACAGAGAGTTTAAATATTCTGAATTCTCACTCTATGTTGTTTAAAAAAATACCTTAAAACAACATTTTCCTCCTTTTAGCAAAGTATTAAGAAAACGAATAAGATACCTGCTTATTGAGCATTTGCTTTTAAACTGTCTCAAACATGAAATTTCTCTTGTTCATGAAAAGCCATTTATGCATTTTTCATATGTGTGGTGTCAATATAATGCTCCTTTTCTTCTTTCTATATAGCAATGTGATCATTTTGCCATGATATTCCGAAGATAAACACATTAGAAAGGGGATGTCATACCCATTCCATACATGTTTGGATCATCAGTTAAATAGTTAGACTGCAATTATGATGCACAGCTGCAGCACGGGATCCCTTCTAAGAAAGAAGTAGTCCCCTCATTGTGTCCTTAAGGTAATCATTCTCATCTTAATGTCTGGCACCTGGAGGACAAGTTTATTTGAAGAAGCTCAGGGACTTTGTGCATTATTACTGTATTATTAATTACTATAGCAGTAACATCTGCTGCAGGGATCTTCTAGCTAAGGGTCAGATAAAGGGCGTAATAATAATTTCACAGTCTTTTAAGAGGAACAAGTTTTGGAGATTTGGAAGTAATGGTAGGATGTCACCTTAGTGAAAAACATGGAGACAGAATTTTTGTTCTGTTAAACACTTACATAATGAAACCATACATTTACAGATAGTAAGTCAATCTAATAGAAGGATTCTGCAAAGTGTGCCTCTTTCAACTGATCCTTTAAAAATCGATGGAATCGACAAGGGAAATAAAAACTGAAAACACTGTGAAACTAATCAAAATGGTCTTAGTAAATATCCCCTTTAACTATTACTGATGAAATGCACATGATTCAGGGGTGGTTAGGCTGCAGACTGCATGGTTGCATGGGAAATCAATGCTGTCTGCAGAGTGTATCTGAATAGATTACTAATCCAGCTGTCATATCATAGCTTAATAAATAACTATGCAGCATGTTTACGGTGCAGGTTTGGTAATCGGATCACCTGATTACTACCAACTCATTCCCTGCAACGCTTTGAAACCTGCAGTTCATAATAAGCAAGGATATATGCATTGGAGCAAGTGGCAATAAAATGATGCCCTCTCGACTCCTGCTGCTAAGGTACTATAGAGCCTCAGGCAGCTAATGAAGGACCATTCCCAGAGGTGTTACCCTCAATAAAAAAATAAATTGATTACTGCCACTCAACAAATTAAGTGTTCATGACCCATTTATTGAATGGTTGTATCTTCTTTTTTTAAAAGAAGAAAGTTTTAAAATTACAGCTATTCCCTCTGGAAGCTTTGCTTAGAGTTTCTATTTCAAGTATTTTATTCTGGTTTATTTGACCCAGTTCTGTTTTATGGGTGGTTTGGAGACATTGGTCAGTTAATTAACCTTCCCTACTTACTCAAATCAAGCATCTATTTCTTTATAATGTGCCAGTTGTTTGCTAGCTTCCCATAGAGTTGCATACCATCGTTATTTTTTCCAAAACATGCCACCATTATTTATATATATATATATATATATATATATATATATATATATATATATATATATATGTGCTAATTGCTTGTTATCAGAGGACATGGCTCCTTTCTAAACAATCAATAAATGAAAAACCTTACCCACAGCCATGGAATATAGCAATTATGGCATTTTATTGTGGATAACAACTTGTAGGAAACTATTGGCTCAAAAGCAAAATTAATTGTTCTCAATAACATGAATAAATATAATACAAAATATATTAAGTCTCTTTCTAATTGTCTAAAAATCAATGTGCACAATATGCAACATGATCCCATATACAAGCCATTACAAATGTAATGGGCATTGCATGCAAATAATTGCAAAGTGTTTATTCTTAGATAATGTTTAAATTCAAACCTACACAAAACAGGGAATTTTAAATTGAATCAAATGGTATATTCCCTTTCTGTGCAGAAAAGAGAAACTCAGGGTCTGCGGGTACTTTTAATTAGTCTTAAGTAGCCCAAAAACAAAGCATGATGCCAAGTAGTCCATAATGTAAGTTATTCATTAATCAGAAGCAAAGTTATTTGTTACAGTGTCTAGTAGCCCACCAGTTACATAGTCATAGGTTAAAATGCTTAGGGTCATCTCGACAGACTTATTTGCCTGTTTTGCAGACTGCAAGACACTGACAGACTAACTCACATGCTAGACACAGAGTACTGTAAAATGATAATTTACATATTATGGATGCAATAGCATTTAATATATAAATTAACACACACCCATACTCTTTTCTTTCCACAGTTAAAATAAACAGGGACTTCTTAGTACATGATGTGACCGATCATGCATGAATGTTGCTCCCTTACTGAATTGGGTGCTTTGCAACATAACTAAGATATTGGGCACAGAATAATCTAAACGGACTCCTTGATACTTGACATTGTAACAGGTCAAATTGTAATACCGCTGATTTGCTTGTGGTGTCTCCACCACTGCACTACTGTGCTTATGAGCTGTTCACAGGCTGGTGCTGAACTTGCTTATTTGCAGATGTTTATAATCTCAGGTGCAGATCATTCAGCCACTCCTCAATATATATACTATATATATAATATAAGCAATATATAAGCTGCTTTAGTTCATGTTACCTTAGCCCAAACTGGTCACCTGTTTGATCAGAACTGCAGAAGCCTTTATCCTGTTGCCTAATTCTGTGCATGACCCTCTGCCTGCCCTTTTACATTCTTTGTTTGTTGCCAGCCCTAAACTTCGGTTTGTTTTACAGTTCTGCCTGCAGTTACTGGATTTCGGTCTGTCCCACCACATTTTCAGGGTCCCAAAATGACAAGATTATTACATATCCATTACATTTATAGCTTCAACTACATTATAATGAGGTGTGTTAAGTTGTTTAGTGTCCAGTTCCAGTCTCTAATTGCACTCATTCTTACTATTTTATCTCAATTGCACAGCCTTCTCTAGAGTATTCCTGATGCATTGGCGTGGTCTAGTAATCCATTTTAAAATGGATTTTGCAGAAAGGTTCTACTTAAAGGAACAGTTAAGCTTGCAGAAGCAACTGTTTAATAAAGATACATTTGCCAAATGTAGATGTTAATGACATTTTTGCAAATAGTACTAGCAGAATAAATAATGAATAATGAATAAATAGAAACAAGAGAAAAAGCATTTTTATTTTTTACAAAACACTAATTGTTACCTGTCAGCATCTCCATGTAGGGGGAATGGACCTCTGTCAATCTTTTACAAAAGATTTGCCCTTTCTATGATGCTATCAAATCACCAACCAGCAGCTTAATATTAGCTGGCATTAATCAGGAAGTCAAAGATTCTGATTTTAGAAGATAATGTTTAGGTATTTGGCATTAGGTAAAAATCGAGTGCTATACAACCATATAATAAGCTCATAAAATTACTTTTAATCTGATTATTTCCCAAAGGTTTTAACTGTTACTTTAATAAGAGAATTGTAATTAACAGTTACATTGAAATCCACTGATCGCTGAAACAAGGCAGGAAGGCAGCAGTTGGGTGAGGTTCACCTGACATTAAAGTTCCTTTTTCAATTGGAAATCTTTTTGATTGTGGCTAAATGACAGGACCAACTCCATAAGGAATAATTGTTTTTTTACAGCCTGAGGCAGGAAAACACTTTTGGAACATAAAATTCAATTTGAACAGCTTTGTAAATAGGTGCAAATAGTGATAATCGATAAAACTAAGACTGTTTTCCTGCATTAACAGGCCAGTCACTACTAGTATAACCAAATGCAGGGATTTTTTTCTGTAGGTTTCTATTTTAAAAGAAAAACATTTCCAGAAATCCTTATGAACCTTACAAAACTAAACTTTAAAAAAAATCAAATCTTTTTCAAAAAGACATAAACATGGAATAAACCCTACAGGCCTGTCCCGCAGCAGTATAAGCCTGTATAAGCTCTGGATAACTGTCCCCAGTTAAAAGGGGTGATCTCTTTAAACTAGCCTAAACAAAACAGTAAAGCAACTGGAAGGAAATATAGAAGCAGAATTTATAGATAATATTTGAAAGATTTAGAATGGCTAAAATATCATTACAGATATGACCAGATCATCCATTTAAAGGGTGTAAAAAAAGGGTCTAAAGTGGGGGAGTACATGTCATTTCTGTCCTGTGTGATGTCATCTGCTCTTCTTTAAAAGAAAATTAAGGGGTTTATTCATTAAGGTGCGAATTCAACTGTCGAATTAGCAAACAGCGGATTCCCATTGCAAACCCGTGACAATTTCCCCATTGTACAGTCGTGACAATTTTTTAATGTTTATATTGCGACAATTTTCCCATAATAAAGTTGCAACTGCAACAATATTCTCATTATAAAGACGTGACTGCGACAGTAGCAGCCTTTTGCGACTGTCTTTATCTGGCGAATATGCAACAATTCAGACTTTAGTGAATTGTTGCAATCTTAACTTTAAAAATTTTCGCAACTTTACAATGGGGAAATTGTAGCGGATTTACTATGGGAATCCGCTGTTTGCAAACTTGACAGTCAAATTCGCACCTTAGTGAATAACCCCCTCAGTTGTGTGTTTATGTCACCATAGCCTGAATCAAGCAATGGGGCTATCTCTTTCTTTTAAAAGGATAGCGATCATCGCAATAATTAAGTGGCACTGGCTGTTGTGTTGGTAATGCAGAAGCAGGAAAAATGATCCTTTTTGCCAGTTACAAGGAATTCTATATTGTTTTAGAATAACTCAAGTGTTAAATTTAAAGCTATCATAGGGGGAAAAAAACAAATGCCCCCCAACCAGGTCATAATTTACTTGGTAAGAATCAAATCCTAAAAAAAAAGGATAGAATTTTGCCTTTCATTGCATTTACTTCATATCTTTTTTCTGCTCGAGCATTTGATTGGATGATATTCTAGTCTAAGGGTCCGTAGATTACCTTCTAAATAGGTAACAGGTTTAGGCAGAGCAAGATATTAAATTAAAGAGAAATTCTCGGCAGACGCGCTTTGCCACAAATTGAAAAATAGGCTTTTTTTTTCTTTAATGTATTTTATGTTCTGTGAGTAAATCTTAGCAAACATAGTGGAAACAGCAGATTTTAATCACCTCAAATTGCACGCCGTCCTGTTGTCTGATAAATTGAAGATTAAAGAACAGTCTCCATTATTTTCTCAAAAAAAAAAAAAGCTCAACCGCGCAAACGATTTGAATGACTTGTACAAGGTATCAGATAGACATTGTGAAGTTATTACTGAGTGTGCAGACCGGGGAAGAATGGTGCAAGGCAGATTGCATGAATAGAGCAAATAAGCAGCCAACCAAGTGGCGGAACATGTCTGTTAGAAACCTAAAAATAGAGCAAAATGACACTTTTTTAATAGCAGATGGATATGTATGACCTGAGTTTTTCAGACAGATGTCAAGAATATTGACATGCTGAGCAAGGAATATCATTTGGTTAGCTCACATGAAGGAGGCATTTTGTATGATTAATGATGCAGCTTTCTTGTCCTTTTCTCTTTCCTTTTTTTTCTAACCAGGACAAGAAAAGGGCACAAATAATATTTATATCCTCAGGCATATGCCCTGCTCCTATTTAATGCACAAAACAGCTGAAAACCATTTAGAAAACAGTTTTTGCTACAATTTAATTACACAGTTTTAGAATAGAGATTTTAATGATCGTTTAACTAGTGTAAGCCTTTATACTATTACTCATCCATTACGTAGATTACTACTGTGTGTAACTGTCATAAAACAGTTTTATTGACTATACAGTTATTGAGTATAGACATCTCACTACTAGTTACATGTTAAGTGAAAAATAACATTTCCTTTAACTTCTGCTACAAAAATCATCCCTTAATACCTGTTGTTGGGGATTGTGGGCGCATGCACTGTATACCTGTTGTTGGGGATTGTGGGCGCATGCAC
>WMED01007767.1:0-17399 GCA_019650415.1 Pipa parva | reverse complement strand
GCGGCGCCCCTAGCATTTGCCTACTCTGCCTAATGGCAGAGCCGGCACTGGCTACAGCTATGGTTAGTGTACATTTCCTAACTGGTAAGCAGGAGCCTGGAAATGTGAGATAGCCCTGAGGCCTGTTAGTGTTATTGAACACTGGTACTGGACTTTAAACACTTGGGTGATGCAACTGATTTGCATATCACAGTTCATGTAAATTTGATTAATCACAATACTTACAAATGTTGATTACATGGCAGCCATTTTTTAACCACGGTTGTTAACACAACACATCTGGAGGTCTCTGTCTGCTTGCACAACCTGCTATCTCCTTGGGGTGTCATACAGTTTCTGCTGTAGTTTGAAAAGGGAATTAATCAGGGTTATAAAGCATTGGAATTTGCTTGTCTTTAATTTGTTTACCGATTGACAAGGTGATAAATATCCACTAGATGACAGCAAACATCACTATTACAATGAATGGATTAGAGACCAAGTCATATTCATTAAAGTGCGAATTCATGTAACATAGTGATTTTGCATCTGTCTCCCTCACTACAATCAGGAAGACTCAAGTTGACTTCTCCTTATTCATGAAGCAGCGGACAGCGACAGATGCAGTTGCATGTGTAGTGCAGTGTAGTCAGTCGCACAGTAGTAGGATGAGAAGTCATGCAGAGTGAGGATAATTCCTCCAGTGAAGGGCAGTGATGTCAGTCTTATCATATCCCACTAACTGTATATAAATCAAAAATACTTATTTTTAAACTTATGCTTGTGCCTAGTTCATGTTTAGTAATAGACTAATTTAGTCACAGTCACCACTGTTACTTTTAAATGAATAGTCGCCTTACGCAACACTGGAGCCCTGTCATCAACCCCTCAATTCACCACTCTGATATGATGAAGGCAAATGGGAATTCGGAGCAGTAACCCCTGCAGAATCCGTTCCTAGGACAGACTCCATCACATGCTGAATATCCGAATTACCTGTGCACGCGCACGCAAACTGATGCGAAGAACTATGTAAGTCCGTGACTGGAGTAAGCATCAGAATTGGTCGCAAATTCATCACATCGCAGAGATTGTTGCATAAGCGGGGTTGGAGAAGTCACAAAACAACACAAATACCAGCATTTATGTGACTGTTTGCACTTTAATGAATGTCCACCATCATGACTTTGCCTGTACATTACTCTTTACTGACAAAATTGATTGTGTAGGGACAGGCACAAAAATACCCCTCCATGTTCTGTTGATTCCTTTTATACATACTTGGATGGCTAAGAATATATCATATCCTCTAATCCCTAATCTTGCCAGAAAATGGAACATCAGACACAGATACCTCCCTCCACATCTCCCCACACATTCTCCCCTCTTCCCACAGGAATACCTTGATGGAACACAGTGTTCTATCACACAGCAAGATCACAAACTTACACAGACATCTGAGGCTTAATGAGCCTTTCTTATGTCCTTGTTCCTCCCAGTGTCATTTCTACAACCTTGTTTCTACCCTAGAATGTTATTGGGTATTGGCTCCTCATGATGCAAAACATATGTGACCCCAAAAAGGTCATCTGTGAACACACAGACCCAGCAATATCAGAATGACCTGAAACTATCATGTCTGTAGTCAGATAACCAGCTTTTTATAGAAGAGATGGTATTTCATTGCTGATATGACTGTCAAGCCTGCACATTATAATGCAATTACTAATTAATTCTGCCTTTAACGTGCTGGCTAATCCTTTGAATAAAGCAACCTGCACAAAAGCTGCTCCTCTTGATGACTAATAATACTGCCTATGTTAAACTGTAATTCATTTAATAGAAAAAAAGAAGTTATTTATTTGTGATAATAATCCCATAAAAACCAGTTCTATCAGCGTGTGTTTTCTTTGAAAGACGAGATTGTTATTATTTAACGAGAATGTATAAATTACAACGATCTGTGCAGATTTCAGCGCAGAACTATTTCTTGTCATGAATGGGTTGCCATGGTAACTCACATCCAAAAAAGGTACACGCTTAAGTCTAGTTTGTTTACATTACACATGTCCTCTGTGGGTGTGTTGAAGTAAGGCAACTGGAAGATTAAAAGGGTAGTGAATGACTTAAAGTTATCCTCCAGTAGAAGTTTAAATTCAATATTAAAGTGTGTATTAATGTGTGAACACTGCAATTAAAGGACTGTAATTACCCTACATTATTTTATTGTTTTGCATAGTGTAGAACGCAGTTTGACAGAGGACTACCACCTACTTCATATGAGAGTCAAGATTGCGTTGCACTTTATTTATGCCACCCATGATATCTCTTATGTAACATCTGGATTTTTTGTACCAAATAGTAGGAGACCACTGCTAAGCGAACATAAGCGAACGCTTTAAAGGGATTCCAGTCTCGGCAAGGCGACTCAAGTGGTCTTGCTGAGACTGGAATCCCTTTAAAGCGTTCGCTGATGTACATGTGTAGGACATCAGCGAGTGCATAACAGCATGTGCGAAGTGAGGTGAAAGATCTTTTCCTTTACACACTTCTTAATATTAAATTTACACTTCTACTTGTGTTGAGTTAGGCATTTATGCTTTTTATTTGTTTTCATTTGTTTTTTTGCAATTAATAATGTATACCGAACACCACTCAGACGCATGACTCATTACTTAGGAAATCAGTAGCTGTGTGTTCATCTCCCCTGTCTCCCCTACCCCATCTTCCCTGTAGTATTTAAAATTACCATCCACATGATTGTATATGTGCACGTGTTACATTGAAAACATGTTTAAGAAAAAAAATTTTGAGGAAATGGTTGTAACACTATTTTAATATTGGGTACCTCACTAACTCCCAGAATCCTCTATAGGAGATACTAGCTGGGACTGGTGGATACAATCACAATATGAGTGCACCAGCTGGGAGATTAAGTGTAGAGGTGTCTGGCTTCCCTTTCTTCTCACTGGGTTCTTCAGGGAGAGTTTACTCTGGTCCTAACTGGGAAGAGGATGTCGAACTATGACCCCTGGGGTCTACCCATACATAGGAACCTCCCAGGGTTCTGACCCCGGAGTTTCCCTCATAACTGGAGTGCAGAGCTCAATGACATGAATTGTGTCATTATGGGAATGGGGCTAGGCCCAGATGTGTGTGGTTTTGGGTTCTATTAGTGAATAAAATAGGTACTAATCAGAAATATATATACATATTAAAGCCCACACTCATCCGTCATTAATAATTACAGTAAAGGTGGAAATAAAACTATATAAATATAGAAAATGTACTGGTCTTTAACTGGCTTCAATTTTAGTGTAAATACACAAAGCTGATTATTTCTGTACTGCTGTAATGTTATCCATAGTGCTCAGTATGTATACAGTAGTATAATTAGGAATGTGATAGTGCTGTATGCTTGTCACATTGGGGTTAAGCATTTCCAGATTCAAGGATGTCCACAACCAAATTATAGATAGACAAATTTGTTGGGGTACTAATTTTGAACTCACACTAGACTTTCAAGGACTGTCTTAACACTTCTGTATATTTTCTATATATTGCGACTTATTAATGGATTTATTCCTACCCTTAATTTCAATTAATGATGTAGGATGGGCCAGGACTGTTCAATGCTATATATCTGATTCAGAACTATTTTATAATACAGCTGAGGAAGGGCTTATCCCTAAGCCTTTATGATGTAACATAGCATTGACTATAACACTGAGACCCGACTGTGATCCTAACCTGATTTTATTTATAAAGTGCCACAAATGTACACAGCGCTGTACATTTCAGCAATACAAATATAATACAGACATGGGAAAATTGCATTACACAATTATAATATCACAAGGATACTTCACTTTAAGTGCTAGGAAGTGGATGACACAAGAGGTTGGAGTTCCCTGCCCTATAGAGCTTACAATCTAAATGGGCGGAAGACTTATATACATAGAAGGGTAATAAGTGTTCATATTTATTAGTACATGGCCCCCAACAGCTGACTGTTGTACTATATATGTTTATACGTATTACCTGTTGTATTTATAAAGCACAACCAGGTTAAGCAGCACTAAACTCTTTAAAGAATGTGTAAAAATGAAGAAATTCCAGGAATTCATTTCTTTTTGGCAAAAACAAAACTTTATTGATAGGTTTCATTCAGAAGCTTGTACAGATCTTACAGTGCCCAAAACCAATGCGTCTAAGGGCCCACTCTCTGCACTCTCATTAAGGCTATGGACCAATCAGAAATCAGCAATCGGTGATTTTTTACTAGTCCAGGAAAAGCATTACAGTCAGCGTTTGGGAAAAATTAACATGTGACCAAGAACACAGGTTAAAGAGTAGCGCCAATAAAAGAATGACATGAAACTAAAAAAAAAAGAAAAGTAATTGTGTAAGGAATACTTACTGGCGTCCGTTCCAGCGCCATGCTCCTCTGGTACGCACACGTCCTGTGCGATCGCACAACGCCAACGCTTTATACTTGCGGTCACATGATGCGGCCACGGTGATGTCGCAGAGGCGCGCACCTGGTGCACTCAGAGGCAGGAGCGCGGCTGCCTCTCTGCCTATATAAGGCAGACATGCTCCAGACCAGGCGCCTCAATATAAAAAATCCTATTTTAGTTTTTTAGGCTTTTCCCAGTTTGTAGTGCTTTCCTGCCAGTTTATTAAAGTTTAATCATAGTGTTCTCCCTGCCTCTGCCACTGGCCTGTTACCAGTGTCGCTGGAGCCTTTTGTCTTCATCCTGTTGAACCACCTTAGTACACCTTGGGGGTTGCGACCTGGGTACTCTTGGCAGCCAAGTTCAGTACCTCCTTGAGGGGGTTAAAGGTGAAGACCGGAGAGTACCTTAGACTCTGTGCCCTGGAGCTAGCTAGCGTTAAGTACTTTGTGGTTCATACTAGTAGTCTCCTTCTATGCAGTACCGAACCGTTACACATTGAAAGTCTACTAAATCTTCAACAATTGCGATATAATCCCAAATTAAAATGTTTGCGTGCTTTTTTTTACATAATCATTTATTACTGTCATTGTGCTGTAAGGGTTGGCAACCATACAGGGGTTTTCTTTTAAAAACATATACATTACAGACATTGCATTTTCTTGTTATCATTTAAAATGGTGCTGAATAAGGTGGTAAATTAACCCATCTCTTTTAGTCATTTTCATTCTAACACTGCCACGTGATTGATGATTACTAGTGTTGATCGATGATATCAAGAAGTTAAAATCGGCACGATTATTACAATTATCAGGTGGTGTTCTCAATGATTCGATGATTTTACAATAATCATGTCGATGATACAGCAGTCTGCTTCACTCAGGGACAAACCCAATTTTTCCATAGCACTATGGAAGTATTTAGGTATCCCAGCTCTAAACCCAATTACGCTCCCTTTAGCAACAGCCATGTAAACTCAGTGTTAAGCTTCTTGGGCAATGCTACTGTACCAGAACAAAATCACATGGAGGAGGTGGGCTGCTAATTAAAGCTGATTGTGTGAATTTGTATGTTTTATCTGTTATTACAGCTGTCTGCTACAGTCAGGAACATCCTTTTGAATGTCCGTACAACCATTAATAACAAAAGTGCAAGGCTTGGCTATGTTACATACCCAATTATTTTCCTATGGAAGTAGTTAGGTAAGCCCAGCTCTTAATTAGATCTTAACCAAAAGGCCAAGAACTAAACCCACTAACTAGAGGAAGCAGGAGCTGACAAATAACTCAGGTAGCCTATAAAGTCACGTATTATTACGCTTAGGGAGAGTAAAACCAAAAGACAAGAGAGTATAGGTGATCCCTTTTATTGGTTAACAGAATAAATGATAAATGCAAGCTTCATCAGGCAATAAGATTAAACTGCGACAATATTATTCAAGAGAGTAAAAAACTACTCACTAAGAGAGTGAAACTGGGAATTACTACTAATTTGAATACAGTTTATATTATTCAAATTAGTACTTATCCACAGATTTACTGTCAGATTAACTATAAAAGATTAGAGGTCTGGACCCCAGTGGCTGGATACTGGCAAAAGCAAGTTATGTCTTTAACCAGTAAATAACTTTTAACAGGGCAGGGGTTAAAATAACATCAATGGGGACTGAGTTGTGAAGGGCAAGGGTTCCGTTGGCACAGGAGAATTCAGGGGTACTTCACTATCCCCTAAGCAAGATGTGCAGGACTTAATTAGCTTCTTCACCTGATTCCCACCCAATTAACCTTACCAACGGAACACTGCAAATACAGGATAAACAAGACTTGTCAAATTTCCCTTTAACATAACTTAGCAAATTCCCCTTTAAAATCACATAGCAAATTTGATTATTGCCATCATCGCTCAACACTAATGATTACTAGCACTGTTAATTGAGATTTGAGAACTGTATGATAGCCCATATTTTCTGTTACTGAATTAGGGGCCAATATGGAGAAAAATGTATATTCCAGTGACGTTTGTGTATTGGTCAAGGCAAAATAGCGGAGCAATGCTAAACTAAATCAGTCATCAAACGGGCTTTTGTTAACAGAGGTCTAGTAACCCACACCAACCAATTGTAAGTTAACTGGTAGAGAGCTGGGGGCTAAATTTCTTAAACTCGGAAAAGCCTGTTTTGGCTTTTCTGAGTTTAATCGGGTGAACACCCATAAGTTTCTGGCAGTAAGTATCACAAGATTTGCTTCAGTCGTTACTTACCAAGAGATACTTTTTCTATTGAATATATCCATGGAAAGGTAGCTATACTACAGTAATGTACAGTATGGCTACCTTTTCCATGGATAAATTAAATGGAAAAAGTTTCCCTTGGTAAGTATCGACTGAAGCAAATCTTGCGATACTTACTGCCAGAAAGTTCTGGGTGTTCACCTGATTAATAAACTCAGAAAAGCTAATTTTTGCTTTCGCCCCTAGAAATGTGAAGGACAACCTCTGATCGGTTGCTATAGGTTACAACACCTCTGTCAAGTTTGCCCTTGTTGATAAATTCCATTGACTTCTAACATACATCTAGGCTGTTAGTATGATAATTATAATGACAGTGTATTAGGTAAGGATACCAGTACAAACCTTAGTACATACATTCTTTATTGACATGTTTTTTGCCTTAATAGTGCCTCTATGGTTTGAATTAAACATAATAGCTTATGTTAGTTCACTAGGGATTTTTTTAACTTCTGCATCAGTGTAGAGGCAATAAAAGAAATTTACAAGACAGGAGACAATGATTTCTTTTATTATTTCAAACCATTATGAGATGCAGAAGTATGTACTTTAAGCGAATTAACTTGATATGTCTCTATTTTAAATTTAACAAGATGAACTTTATACTATTGCCTTTCATTCCTTCCTATTTGTATTTATTGGAGTTTCCAGATTTTATCGCTGGTTGCACAGATGTCATCAAGCTCTACAAAATAACAAATGTATTCTCTTCCCCGAGTTTTATTCAAGACGACATCCAGCAATTTAGCAAAATTGATGTCCTTTTCCATTAGCTAAGCATGGCTTAAAATCTCGGCGCAACCTTCACCTCTCTGTCCTGAAAAAAAAGACAAATTCCACAAAAGTGGGGATATTTCTTCAATGAAGGTGGATAATAAACTACCATATGGGCAAATGTCACATTTCTCCTAATCACTTGATACGCATATTCAAAATCTGAACATTTTTGGCTTTATTAACATTTTTTCTTCTCAAAAAGGAAGTAGACACATGCATGAATAGCCAGCACGTGTTTTAAATCTATAATCAGTGAACATGACAACATATTTTCAGCTTAACTGAATAGATAAAAGTCATCTGTTTGTTAAGAATGCTTTCTCTAACAACGTTACTTGTATTTGTTAATATGTACAGCCATTACAACTGTCAAACTCATTTTACAGCACCATAATCAATAATGAGCATGCAAGGGTGCCATTCTAAACAAACGAAATGTATTAAACTCAGAAAATCCCGATTTCGCTTTTCCGAGTTTACCCCGATAACATCTCTGCTGTTTATGCGGTAAAAATCACTTGATATTTTCGATCGATATTAACCGACTGAAACTTTTTAATCCAGATTTTCGATCAAATTTTTCAGGGGAAAGGTAGCCATACTTTACTTTAGTAGCATGGTTGCCTTTTTTATGAAAAATCGAGATTGAAATGTTAGATTGAAAATTTTCGGTCGGTAAATTATCTATCGAAAATATCGAGTGATATTTACTACACGAAATGCCGAGAAGTTCATGGGATAAACTCAGAAAATCAAAATCGGGCTTTTCCAAGTTTAATCAATTTCGCTCAAAATGTCAGTTACCAGTGTTGGACTGGGACATCTGGGGCCCACCAGAGAAGCTAATTGCAAGGGCCCACAGCCTAGCAAAAGTAGTCATGTACACTAGAGTTATCCTAACAAATGATCAATTGTGCAGGACATTACAAAAGAGCCAATTTCTCAAGAGTTAAGGGGGTTATTCTCTAGAGTCCAAATTCGATTGTCAAATTCTCAAACAGCGGATTCCCATAGCAAATTTGCGACTGCAACAATTTTTAAAGTTGTAACTGTGACAATATTTCCATAGTAAAGTCGTGATTGTGACAATGGCAGTCTATTGCAACTGTCTTTAGCTGGCAAAATCACACCTTTATGCAACAATTTGGACTTTAGATAATAAGTCCCTTAGTGTGAATAAAAGTAGCAAGGGACCTGCAAATGTTAAGAGATCTTTCTTGACCTGAGGTCTGGGCTCCCCAATACTGGAGGTCACTGAAGGCCAGTCCACTCCTTTCAGATACTACAACTGAGTAAGCTCATTGTGTTTTAATTTGTTTTGATATTAATTTAAAATTTGAGTTGATGTTTGTTGTACCTTGTTGTACTCATTGACTGGTGTCCTACAGCATTTGGAGCCTAATGATTGTGAAATCTTGCTCCTTGCTCCCATAGTTCAGTTATAGCAGCCTACTAGTAACTAGAACTAGTGTCATCCTTTTATCTATAGCTTTATCTATCAATGTCCCTTATCCACATTGATTAGTATTCTTATTTAAACTCTTCATGGATCAGAAGTAGCATAGTTGTCTACCCCTTCACTTCTTTATTTAAATAAATAAGTGGTATAGAAAATATACACATGCACACGCAAAAATAGTCAATCATACATATATGTGGAATTTTATATCTCCCAATACCAGCCCTATGAATTTTCAAGTATTGCAACATTATTTTATGAGGATCTACTGTATGAACAGAGATCCTAGAATATTAAAGGGAATTATAGTCAGATTACATCTTTACATATGTAGTACTATACCTTGTGTTTCTCCACAGTAGTTGTTTCATGTGACACAGAATGATTGAGTAGGCAGCACTGATAAACTCCTGCACCAGGAAACGTGTGTGTGACATGTACTGGCCAGTTTTCCATGAAAAGGTTCCCTCCCTACTTACTACTTAGCACATGTGCACAAGTCAGCTTTCCTTCTGTAATCTCCTGCATTCTAACTTAATTTATGCGGCCAAAATGTATGCTTAACCAATAGCAGTCAGGCAACTTTTTCTTCTCATGTTGCCTGACCTGCAAGAGGGAAGGTGGAGGAGCGGGGGAGGACAACATTTCAGCTCTCATTAGAACTAATTAGGGAAACAAATGGCAAGTATTATTTCTTCACTAATCTTTTTTTTAACTATATTTTGAGTTAGCGATTGACTAAGGAGTTTTATATGTATATGGGCAGTTATATCGGCACTATATTTCTTCTTTAAATATTCTAGATTAAAGCTCAAAAAAAGCCGCCACAGATCTCAGAATTTGTAGACGCACAAGGGCAAGTGTTCTAATGCTGCAGCAACAATGTGCTGGCAGTCGCTTCAACACATGAGTAATTGACGGTATTACGGACATCCAGTTGGAAAGCTGTAGGAAACCATAACGTAGATAAGTTGAACCAAATAACGTTTAAACAAACACATTAAAAGGAAATCCCTGATTTCTTCCATACTAAAGCTCCACTTTTACTGGCCTATTTTATTTTGTGATAGTTTAATCTCCCGCAGATCCCCGCTTCTGTTTTCATAAATGGAAATCAGAAAAAAAGATGACCTAAGCACTGAGCGTTTTTCTGTCAATTCTAAAACACTACCCTGCGTCTACAACGAGGAGATGTTGAACGCTGAAGCAAAATTCCCTAAGGAAACATTAGGTTCTCTGGGAGTTTTGGGAAATAAAGAAGATTTCCTTTACTACTTCAACTGCACAGGAAATTAGCTGGATACAATCCAGAGGTCGTTTTATGTTAGAAACGATGTTGTAATATGTACATTTTGAACAGGTTTTAAGTGATATATCATTTTTTTTTTAAATTATTTACATTTGTAAAATATGTTTGGCCAGATTTTTGAAAATTTTTCATATAAAAGCTCACTTGTCATAACATATGATATAATGTGCTCTGATTGCGATGCCACTGGTCTCGGATTTCAAGTGTAATAAATATGCTTTAGAACACCTATAGTACTTTCAAAACAGTATGCGATAGGAGCACTGGAAATGATAACTCTCTGGCAAACAGCACAGAAAATAAAAATGTAACATTTGTCCATTTATGTGAAGGATTTTTTTATGATGAACAAATTTATTATTCCATTGCATGGTCTGCTAGCTCTTATCCCAGCTCTTCTAGTATTCTCTAGAATGCAATTTTAAATTGATCAATAAATTACAAGTCTCCTCAATCTGATGTGTTAAGGGATGTGAGTTAATAAGAAAACATGTGCAGCTGGAGTATGCCCTGGCTGAATAACTTAAGGGTGGTTTTGCTACTTTTGATTGATGGACATTTACATCATGGACATGCTGGGGTTAGCTTCCAATATTTTGTTTATGATTTTGATCATAAAACAAAGTCACTATTGGTGGCCTAGCTCAGCCAGATATAATCAGTATCCTTGCTTCTAAGTGATCTCGTCTAAACCTCAATGTGTCATTAGGTAGCTGGCCAAAAGGAAAATAAACTAATGTAAGTGACTGGGAAGAATAACTGGATCCTCTGAAGGGTGGGGCATAGAGTGTGGTCGGTCAGTGTCTCCACTTGCATTGTATTTGCGTATTGTAAGGTAAGAACAGAACTTAACCCAATACTAAAGTGATGCAATTAAGCTACTTAATTCACTAACACATATTCCTCTCTTCCCTCTTTAGATTCTTTATCTATTTTTATTTATTGCATTTAACAATTATGTTTGCATAATAACCTTATCAAAATTCTGCAACGTATGCAGATTTATTTTTTTAATAAAAGAAGTCTCAAAAGAAGCTAGTGTTTGGGGAAATCCTATACATAAAGGACACTTAAGGAATGTGAATTTTGCAGTCAACTCTACCGACTCATTGACTTTTTGTGTTTGCATTTAGCTATGTATATAATTAATGCAGTTATTTAATAATAATTAATGCAGAAGTTGTTTTCTAAAACTGTCAGCATCCTCTGATTGAAGGCTCGGAGACCCCTGCATTAACCTTAGTGAGACCACTCGAGTGCTCTCGCCGAGGCTGGAATCCCTTTAAAGTGCTCGCTGATGTCCGCGTGCAGGACATCAGCGAGCACATAACACCATGTGCGAAGTGAGCCATAGGATTCGGAGCTCACTTCGCTCAATGGTGAATTCCCCCCCCCCTAATATAAGCATAGGGTCTGCCAACCATAACTGCTATATTATGAAGCAGCATATCAGAACATTTGGGATGCAGAGATATTTTTTAGAACTGCTGGCACTAGTATTTTAATATGCTAATTAACCCTGACATTTTGAGGGTCATTCATTAAACTCCGAACTGTCGTGAAAATGCCCTTATTTGCGTCCTTTCGCGACTTCTCCAACTCCGTTTATTCAACAATCTTTGTGATGTGACAAATTCAAAACCAATTCTGATTGTTACTCCAGTCTCAGACTTACGGAGCTCCTCACATCAATTTGTGTGAACAGGTAATTCAGATATTCAGCAAGTGACGGAGTTTGGTGAAGGAGCAGATTCTGCAGTGCGCACTGCTCTAAATTCACCTGTTTGCCTTCACCAAATCAGAGGGACAAACTGAGGATTTGATGGGAGGGCTCCAGTGTTGCATAAGCAGACTATTCATTTAAAAGTAACAATGGCGACTGCGACTAAACTAGTCTACTACTAAACATGTACTAAGTACAAGGTGATATATAAAAATAAGTATTTTTCACTTATATACAGTTAGTGGGATATGATGAGACTGTTGCCACTGCCCTTCACTGGAGGAATTAGTCTCACTCTGCATGACTTCTCATCCTACTATTGTGCGACTGACTATGCGGCACAAGCATGTGACTGCGTCTGTCGCTGTCCGCTGCTTCATGAATACGGAGAGGTGAATTTGTGACTTCCTAATCTTATTTACATGAGCAGACGTGGAGTAACTATGCAAGGAAAATTCGGTCTTCAATGAATGACCCACCCATAGTGTTTGGCTGGTTGGGGAATGTCACATGAATATCAACAAGGCATGCACTCAGTGCTGGTTTTCACACAGGCTCTGTAAGAAGTCCATGTCCAAGACAAAATTTGAAGAAAACAGAGACCGCTCGATCCCCCCCCAGTTCAATCAGTATAAATTGGCCGGGTGCACAAAGAGAAGGAGGAGGACTGAATCACAGCAAATAGAAGAAAATTCTCCGGCACTCCGAGAAGGGTAAAAATATCTTCTTTATTAAGCGTACATGTTAAAACAACAAAGATTAAAAGTGGAGACTAGAACATGTACGCTTAATAAAGAAGATGTTTTTACCCTTCTCGGAGTGCCGGAGAATTTTCTTCTATTTGCCAAGTCCAAGACAACAACTTTCTCAGCTGGGAGAGGAACTGAAATGCTACAAAGGCTGCTATGTGAAAATTAGGTTACTTGGAAAGAAAATATTTTGGATTTATTGAGTTGATAGCATGTAGGCGAAATGAACAAATGTGATTTATTTTTAAGAAAAACATTGAACATTTTGCTAGTAGTGGTGAATAGATTTAATATATAATGATAAAAGATTTTCCCATACATGTAATATTTTGCACCAAGTTTGCAAAAAGTCCTTGAGTGGAAAGATCATTGTATGTACTTACAAATCAAAGAGAAGATATGCATCTGCTTTCAGTAATCCCAGTTGCAAGAAAGCAGCCTGCTATTTCTGTATATACAGGGGAATGGCCATCCAATTTCCTTCTCTGACAAGCACATACATTATTTTGTAGTTTTAAGGTCTACTTTATATTTCTATGAAGTATTTTTGTTTCACAATTGCAACTTGCAGTATAATACAAATTAACATTGAATGGACAGCTTAGATCCTGGAACTAAGATACCTTCACTCGGCTCTTTAGGAAATGCAGTGTGAATGATAATAAAACATATGATATCCTCACTAGACCACTTATTGTCTACAACTAAGTAGAACCAAGCCAACAACAGACAGTAATTAGTACATAATCTTGATCTGTGTGGCAATAAGCATGTGTCGGGTTCCAAAACAAAAATGATCTTTGAGTTTCATAAGTATTTAGAAGAATCTTGGTTAGCATTTATGCCAAAATATCCATTTGTTTGTTTATCTGCCACTTAAATACATGCCTGTCTAGTAAGGAACATACTATTTTATCATCCTAGAACACTTTAAAGTATATGCATATTAATGAATTCAGGTTAATTTCAACCAGAAATAATTGAGATACAATGAGATAATCAGAATAACAACAGTTGCATCTGTTTAGATAATCTCTGTGTTGATAAAGTGCTCGAATGGACAGGGTGGTCAGTCATTAACGATCACCCTTGCTCTCTAGGGTTATTTTTTATTCCAGGCCTGTTTTGTCCCCGAGGAAGGGTTTATATACCCTTTTTGATTTTGATTTCTAGTGTATTGCTATACAAAGAAAAAAAACACAAAATTTATAGTTCTCAGCTACATAAACATTGCCTGCAGTAGAATGTGCTAGAATTAATATCTGTTTAGCTAATACATCCACAATAATTTTTCCATCTTGTTATGACAAATGATGGAAGAACTTAAGGGCATTTCTCTTGTTGGAGCCTTGGCTTGAAGGTGCCATCTTCTTCTACAGATGGGATCTATTTTTACTTAAGTGAGGTTGTTTTTCTTTTCTGTAACATTGTTCACCTAAGGATGGGTAGCACCAAAACAGTTTACTATGTTTTAAATACATAAATAAAGTGCTCACAAACCCACTGTAGCTGTCCAGTGTTTTTCATTATTGTCCTATTGAAATATACTGAATCCATACACCATAGATGAAAGTGAAGTGAAGCAACAGTTCCAGTGTCTGCTGGTCCTTATACGGCTCTAATTTAAAACCAGGCCACCTACATCTATATATACAAGGTCAAGACAAAGAATTTTCTATAAGGGGCAGAGGAGGAGAACATTCAAAAACAGTAGAAGAAAGAAGATGTCTTGAAGAAGTACAAGGGTTTACTAAGGATGGTAAATACCCTGCCCAGAAAGGTGGTTATGGTATACTTATGGCTGCGATTAATGCATTGGTGTTTTTGAAGAAATGTATTTGAAATTATCATTAAAAAAATGTATGTATTTATGTTTTTATTATAAGGCACCATTAAGTTACCCAGCAATCTAAAATTTAGCAATAAAATTATAATACAAACATGGGAGAGCGCTTGACATAGCACAAGCAAAGTAAATTGCAAAAATAGAAATGTGAAGATACATTGCACAGTGCCAGGCACTCTGCCCCACAGAGTTTACAATCAAAATTATAATTACTAAATAATAATAATATCATCACCAATTATGATAAATGTTAAAAGGAACAAACTATAAAAACAAGGTAGTAATTATGACAAGTATACTTAAATACCCTCCAAATGGTTTTTAAAAAAGACCCACAAATCCCAACTTTGTTTAAAAATTCCAATTACAGCAGGTTGCTTCATTATTGGTCAGGGAAATCCATCTTCCACAACCCTATTCCAAGTACTGTATATCAAACAAAGCATATTCTGCAAAATATAGAATCCCACAAGCAAGAAAATTAGTGCAGTATTGCATGATTCATTTCAATTCCACCACCAAAGTTGACGTATAGCGCCACTCAATCGCCCAGACATTGGGGTGACTCATGAATTGGTGTATGTGACAATAATTTATTTCTTCAACTTTGGTGGTGGAATTTAAATGAATCATAATTCATATAAAACAATTACCAGATTCTGTATCATAAACCATTATACCCCAGGTAAGGTAAAACTGGCAGTTTGTAGGGATGGAAGAATGGGGAAGTATTTGTTTCCCTGAATCAGTAGAAAGTGTTTCAAAGGCTTGAACTTGAACGACAAAAAAGCTGCTTAATTTTCTTGTCTGAGGGAAATGAATGCACTTGACAAAAGAAAGCGGAATCTAATTCAAATCAGTATCCACTATTAAAGAAATTTGTGCTCTCTATCTTTTTATCCACCTCTCTGCTATCTGTGAATTTAGAAATTGTGCCCTTGATTGAATAAAGTATCATTTTAGGAATATATTCCTTTCTTTATCTTTGACAGTTCAAAAGCAACATTAAAACGCATTATTGTTATGGACTTTTCAATTGCAAGTTTAAAATGTTTATTTTTAAAATGTACAAGTAAGCCTTCACAATGACCTAATTATTTCATACATATTTTAAATGCTCCCAAGACTGCAGTTTCAGAAACTGTAGCATTTTATCTGTAGTAAAGTTAAATGGTTAGAAACCGAATTTCAGTTAGCCAACGATTGTACATTTTTTTTTACTAGCTTATGTGTCGACTCCTTTTTAAATGAATTGCAAATTCCGACATGAAAGAGTATTTGCTATGACTTCCATTATTTCATATCTTTGGATACAGTTTTAAAACGACACATTTTTTTTAGGGATTATGATTTACAAGCTGGTGTTACATATGATGCCAACATTAATGTTTATTACAAATGACAAAATTCAGCATTCTGGCAGTGAGTAAAGAAATTATAAATTAGATTTGGGCTATTGGTGTGACTTAAAATGTTTTCTGGCCAATGGATGTCAAGGGAATATTTGCTTAAGATCGATTGCCGTGAATTAAGTGTAAAAGTTTTAAATCACGGAAAGCGTTGCTGCCTTTTTGTTTACTAAATGTTACCGCCTAAAGTAAAATTTTTAACCCTTTGGGGGTATTTACAAAAGTCGAAATGTTTATTGACCACATTTTTTTTTTATTATTTAAAAAAAAGAAACTTTTATTACCATGTTGAATTCAACATGGTAATAAAAGTTTTTATTTTGTTAAATAATAAAAAAAAAATGTGGTCAATAAACATTTCAACTTCCCTTTTGATTAATTGTTTTTTTTTTCTTTTTTTACATTGAAAAATTGTTTTCAATCCTATATAAAAGAACAGAAACATTTTATAAATAAATTCCTTATAGTGTTAAATAGTTAAGTATATCCATTCTATTTAAGATTTAATTTAATGTATAATAATTTACATTATCATTTACGTATATACTCATGTATAAGTCGAGAAATTGAAGTAAAAAAAACATGTAAAATAGTATACTCGACTTATTACATGAGTAATACTAGTTTTCAAAGCAAGGGGGCGCTGAGAACTTACTCGCTTTGTAGAGTTGAAGCTGCTTGTTGGTGGAGGTGGCAGAAGTGAAGCAGGAGCCGGGGCTTCTGGGGATATCGGACCCCATGATCTGCCCCCCCTGGGCTAGAGTTCGGCTTTTACTTCCCAGGCCGGGTACCCTGCCTCTGCCCTGGCGCCCTACGCCGCCTACTCTGGAGCCCCCGAGACTTCTTGTTCCACTTACGCAGATTTGCTGAGAGTTCTGCAGCTGCAGGTGGGGGAAAGCCATGGCCATCGATAGGCCAGTATTACTCCTCGCAGCAGGAACCCCCATCAAACACATCCGACCTCTAAAACGAGCTGCGCACTTCTCCCCTACTCAGCACCCGGGAGCTTCAGTGAGCAGCCAGTCAGCAGCAGGGACACATATGTAAATCAGGCAGGAAAAGCTCCAGTCAGGTAGGAAAGCTGTAGAAGGCTGCCCCCCCCACACACCTCCTTTATCAACACCCGTTGTGGGGCGGGATCCTGGGTAAGCTCACATGTGTGTGTGCCCTGTGTGTGTGTGTGTGTGTGTGTGTGTGCCCTGTGTGTGTATGTGCCCTGTGTGTGTGTGTGCCCTCTGTGTGTGCCCTATGGGTGAGCCCTGTGTGTGTGCGTGTGTGCCCTGTGGGTGAGCCTTGTATGTATGTCCCGTGTGTGTGAGCCCTGTATGTTTGCCCTGTGAGTGTAAGTGTGTGTGCTGTGGGTGAGCCCTGTGTCTGAGACCTGTGTGTGAGCCTTGTGTAAATG
>WMED01007766.1:0-17399 GCA_019650415.1 Pipa parva | reverse complement strand
TTGCACCCTGGGCAGTCGCCCACATCACCCAGCGCTAGAACTGGCCCTGATCACTGTTAGTTGGCTCAGTCTCTACTAACAGTGATCTGACAGTGATCACTGTTAGCAGGGACCGAGACCACATCATTAGCAATCAGCATCATTACCCAATGCATCAGAGAGAGATTGCAGCCTTGGATCCTCCCTCTGTGACCTGTCAGGTATGTAGACGTCAGTGATGTCATGTGCGTTATGCGATTATACAATTTCTGGGTTTCTAGGGGTTCCGCCAGAAATTTTATGACGTCAAAGGGTTACCCTGAAGAAAGAAGGTTGAAAAACACTGCCCTATGGATATCTAAGGACTGTCTAGCTGTGTTACAGCAGCTGAAAGGATACTGGATAGAGACCAAGTGAGAGTGTAATGAGGTCTATAAACACGGAGGGACCAGGAGCTGGAAACTGCTGCAGGGGGAAAGGGTACTTGGATGGCAGGCAGCTGGGTGACTTGTGGTGTAGTCTATACTCTCTGGGTGGCATTATAGGTTTTTATTTTCTTTTACTCTCAATTAAGCCCTCACTTTGCAAATTGCTGTTGTTGGTGTATTTCCCTATTCCCATAACCTCAAACAGGGCGTTCCATGGCACTGGCGAATTCACACCTTTATGCAACAATTCAGAATTTACCCAATAACTGCCTAAGAGTGAAGGATTTTGCACCCAGGATAGGCCTAACCTGGCAGTATCTGGAATATAATTTTTGGACTTTAATATGGACTTTAAACTAGTAGGCAAGGCCCTGTTACACATTGGTGTCAGGATCCAGGGTTTAATCCTGTAATTCCTAACCCTAACTCTATGTATCCAGACTCTGAATCAGTCTACAAGATAGATCTGTGTTACTTGTTTCCAGGACTGATTTCCAGTCCTCAAACATCCAGTCACCTGATATCCGAGTGCAGGAGTTTGAGTGAGTACTCTAGCAACGATCCTCAAGCAGCTTCATTAATGCTGATATCATTATCACAAGCCCAGTAATATTGAACTGTGTCTTTCCTAAACCAGCACCTCTGCCATTTACCTCACGCTTCTCAGCTTCTTCAGTCAGCAGTTGGTCGCATATTGGTCGCGTATTTGCCACTTTGCAGACTATGCTCAATAAGCAAGCATGGGGAAATGGAGAATAGAGGGGAACTGACAGCTCTACGCAACTATTCGGACCTTAGTCAATGAGGCTCATAATCATGTTGTCAAATAAATAAGAGAATCAATTAATGCATAACATGATATAGACTTGAAAGAGTTACATTACAACCTATGAAATACAAAAAAAATCAAAAATTGAATATTAATGAAAAATTGGAATAATCCAAATTCAACAAACAAAAAAAGTCACAAAATTAAAAAAAGGAAAGATATACAAAAAAAATTAAAATATCAACAGCAAAAATCACCAAAAACAACCAGAAAAATCATATAAGAAAATTCAAAAATAGTCAGAAAAGGTCAAAATCAAGATCAAAAGTCAGCCAAGCCAAAAAATCTCATACGTGTAAGCATTACAAAGACTGTGATAGGGGGGTAGGGGGCAGGAACTGAAAGGGACCTCGAGAAAACACTTGCTCACAGAGAGGGTAATAAGCACTTGCAGAAGAAGCAGTGAGACAACTAGTGGATTAGTTGAAACAATTGTAGCCCTGGTAAAACTTGGTAGTTACAAGTTCACCAAAACTACTAATTCTATAATATATAGCTATATATGTTTATTCTGTTATGTGTGCCAGGAGTTTTATTCATAGTTCTGGAGCTCCCTCCTGTGGCTTAGTACAGTGAGCCATCTATTCACAGGTGCTCTAAATTATCAGGCCTAGCCTTGTAATGTATCTTTTTGCTTCCTGCCATGCTGCAGGAAGCCTATAAATATAAGTTACTACTTCAGGTTCTTGTCTTTTGCTGGGGTGATGCAGGAGCAACACCCTGTCTCCACAAGTCCTGTGGCAGACACACAGGGACCCAGATAGCAGGTTGCAGAGCTACTGTTAGCTCAACCTAGCTGATGACAGTTCAGTGTAGGCCTGTTTATCTGGGTAGCAACTGACCCCACCAGGAGTTTAGTGGCCTAGGGGGCCTAGTGTTCTCCCTAACTGAATTGGGAAGCACAGAGAGGGATTTATTAGGACAGCTCTAGGGATAAAGGGAAATCCAACCCTACAGAGAAGTCACCCTAACCATTATTCTGGCTTCTGAGAAAGTTGATATGATCCTACCCAGTGGAGATATCCCTGCTCACAGTTCTTGGGTGGTAAATATGTATTGATACCCTGTGGATGCTTTCATGTGATATTCTTTACAATTGTGTGTTCCCTTGCTATATAACCTTTCTCAATACTCCTGTGTGATAATTATGGCTGAGTTAATAATGCTGCTGCTTTATTTGTGTGTGTAGTTAATAAATCAGTTTGTCTTGTTTGCAAAAGAACTACTGGTGCCCTCTTTATTTAATCATATATGCACACCTGTGTTTCATGATCAGTCCTACTCCAAATGTAAGTGGGGCTCGCCCCCTTGAGATGTCTCTATGCTGATTTATGGAATGCACTAAAGTGGAGATTTTAGTAAATTCCGCCACTATAGAGTTACACAATTATTTTCCTGCTGACAAATGTTATGTTTCTATACTTCCAGTTATTAAAATAATAATAAAATAAATATGTCACTGAAAATTTTTTTAGAATTTATTATTATAAAGAGCACATTATGAAATTATTCACTTTGTGTGGAAAATACATGTGCCACTTCTCCGCTTAAAAGAATTGAAATAAGGCAGGATGACAGGGAACTGTAATGTTATTCCCTGGGTTACCTAATAAAGAGGTTAAGTCATTGTGATATTCATTTAATTGATGTGTTGACCTGCAATATAATTAATCTGCTACCTGCATGAACTGCACTTGGAAAGTCCCTAGACAGAGAACATAGAAAAAGGCTGAGGGGTTCATGGTATAATGTCCCCATTTGCATCTCAAAATATTCATGTGGTAGAAATGTTCACTTAGCAGGTCTTTATCATAGAACATTCCATAGTTAAACTCTGGAAACATGCCTCTTTTGGTAAACACAACCTCAGTCTTTCAGTATAATTATTTAAACTAGACTGTACCCACTTTGTGGAGCCAAGAAATATCTCTTTCCCTCCAGAAAACATGATAATCATTCATTTTATTTTTTGAAAAGTGTAACTTTATTGTCAAAGAAACAGGAGGTTATTCACTAAAGTGTGAAGTCGACTGTCGAATTTGCAAACAGCAGATTCTCATTGTAAATCTGATACATTTTCCCCATTTTAAAGTCGCAACAATTTTTTAATGTTAAGATTGCGACAATTTTCCCATAATAAAGTCACGACTGCGGCAATATTCTCATTATATTGACGCGACTTCTACAGTAGCAGCCTACTGCGACTGTCTTTATCTGGCGAAATCACACCTATACGCAACAATTTGGACTTTAGTGAATTAACCCCACAGTGCTGTAACACCCCCTAAACCACCACATCATCAAGTATTATGTAGTAAGTTACTGTTAATACATATATATGCAGATAGCACTAATTACTCTACAAATAATGGTTACATATAAAACATAATGCAACAAGCTTACTCAACTATGGTAGCTGTCATGCTGCCTTGAATGGGGCTCTTATTGCATGTTAATTAGTAATCAAGTGCTGTAAAATGAGTCTCAATGAGTCTGAAGAAAATACTGCTCTATACTCCCTATGCACTCAGTAGGACTACTTTGCATCTAGAGCAATGCATTACTTCTTGGTTATTGTGCATGACTCATGGTTCAAGGGATGTATGTTTTCACACTGCATGCTGTTTTTAACAGTTGTAGTTGTTGATCTTCTGAACTAATACAATTCTAATTTTGCAAACATATTATTTACTTAGTATTATATTCACCTGTTTAATGAAGTTCATTCTTAGAAGACTGATTTAAGTTTTCTCCAGTTATTTATACTGTACAGTATCCATCAGGTTCAATTTAAGTAATATAGCAAGTACAGATCACAGTAAAAGTGCATGAATTCTGAATTTAGAAAATCTATCCATCATTCATGTTTCACTCTTCATGTTCATGTTTCACTCTTTTCTCGCTAAGAGACATAAGAACATAAAAAATAACAGATATATAACCCACAGTTCTTTTCCATATATTTGCCTATAATAGAAATATATTTAGCCTCGTAGAAAATGCAGTTTTTTTCCACTTTTCAATGATGTACAATAAAGACAGTGAAATAGCTTCTCCATTATTGTGCCACAGTGATCAAAAGGTTAGGTATTCTTTTAAATCTGTCAAGCAATTGATGATTTCAATTTCATCGCTGTCTTTACTGCCCTATACTAAAGCTGGATAATATCTAATAGTTTATCTAAATATGACCTATCTGAAATAAAATTGGGTTAATTTTCTTTCATTACTTCTGTCAGGTGATAAAAAAAAATCAGTTTCAGTTTTTCAAGTTCAATCATTATCAGTCTATTTGGTATTCATGAAGGCAGTGGGGAATACAATATTCACAGAAAATTAATTGAATCAGCCACACAAAATGTCCAAGGCAGAATGGCGGCTTAATCCGGATCCACAGTCCTTGGATAATGTTGCCATAAATATGCAGTATTATTGTGGAGAAGCTGTAGAGTAATAGTGCACATTCCTGGACAATTACAACTAAGGGATATTATGTAATTCATCATTGTATCTATTTTGTAGATCTCGGATACCCTGTAATTATCTGCTTTGTTTGCATTCTTGAAAGTCAGGTAGTCGGAAATACTGTATGCTGCAACCAAACCATGTGTTACTGAAAATTAAATTAGATATGTGGTGGATGGAAGAATGTCTTCTAGTACTCTCATGGAATTAGAAATAATAATGCTATTTCTTAATTAACGGATGTTGGAGTCCATATATGTATTTTGCTCATTTTAGTATATTTCTACTTTATGTCCAGTGTCCTTAGTGGAATAATTATCCCTTTGGATCTGTTCCTTCTTTGTTCTTGCCTTAGTGAACAGGAATAAAAAGTGTGTGCTGTCAGTCAATAAACAAATTAATTCGAAGAGCATCCTGTTTTGTCTTTTTGTTTGATTCTCTGAGTGCTCATATCTAAATCTAATTTGGGTCTGCACTGTGAAAAGTGATGTGGTCTGGTTTGCAATCACAGATACATGCACTAAAACTTAGCTCATCAACAAATCATAGCAATTAGCAATCACTGGTACAGAATAACTACAAAAGGTGGATTCTGATTGGCTGCTGTGGGTTACTAGACCTCAGTTCATTTGTTACATTATTGAATTCCCCCAAATGGTAGGATCTTCCAAATAATGAAGATTAGAAAAAAAATTTGACCAGGAATGGATGTACAAGGTTTGCAGTGGTCTCATGATAAAACCACTTTACTGTACTCTGCTGACCTCAACAACTGCAAGCCACTACTATCTGTTATCATGGCTCACTACCACTATTTATCATGGCATGGGTTCCAATTTTCATTTTCAGGCTGCAAATAACAATATTATACTGTAAACACCTAAAAAATATACACATTACTTTCATTACAATATGAACTTGTTTGGATTTTTATTTAATTTCATACAGTCTATGGCCCTTATTCACCAATGTGTGAAGTGAGCCGCAATGTGTTCGACTCACTTCGCACATGGTGTTATGCGCATGCTGATGTCCTGTGCGCGGACATCAGCATGCGCATTAAAGGGATTCCCCTCCCAGTGAGAGCACTCGAGGACATCAGCATGTGCATAACACCATGTGCGAAGTGAGTCGAACACATCGCGGCTCACTTCGCACATTGGTGAATAAGGGCCCATGACTGCATAGACTTATCCATATTTTAACTGAAAGACTGAATAACCTTCATTGTCTTCTCAACCCTCTTCTGATAATATCAGCTGTGTAAATAAAATAAGCATAAACAGAAAAAAATTCCAGATATATGTGACACATGTGACAAGTATCTTGTTTTGGTTTTAGTAACAAACTTCTATCCTAGAAAGAGATGTCTGAACCAGGCCCTAATCATGTAGATTATATTCCCCATTGGGAAGCCTGAAGAGATACAGTAACATGGGCACTTTTGTGCAGTTCTCATCTCAGCAAGAAGTAACAGAAGGTAATTCCCCGGGACCCAAGTGGAGATGTTAATATGTAATTCAGGACTTACGCAGGAAAAAGTACAGATTTTGTCACCCATTTTCCTGCCGTATTTTGCAAGTGTGCTGTTTACTAACTTATTTTAAATTTCATTTTCTAAATCATTCAGTTGATTTTTAGAAGCCCCGGATCCCAAGTTATGTGTGTCATCTGTCTTCAGTCACTAAACGACTGCCCAGAAACTTTTTTTGTGCGATATACTGGGTAGAACAAAAATCATAATGTGCACTGTCCTTTAAGACAGTATCATTAAGAAGTATAGGTACTATGGACATAATGGTGTTACTCATATTTAGATTTTTATTAAAACCTTGTAATATTTTCAATTTCAGTAATCTGTACTTCTTTTCTTCTACAAGATGGTTTTTGATTTACTGGAGAGCACAGTAACATCCTCTTCTTGTTCTAGATTTTATGAGAAATTTTAATTAGAATATTTATTTCCCTTTTATGAATTCCCATTATATTCCCAATTCATATAATTCTGATCAGCCTGCCTAATGCTTAAAGCAATAACCCCTCTGTTGCCAGATGGATCTATGAAGAATATAACCAAACAAGATTTGTTTGCAGCTTGATATTCTCATGACATTGAATCATAGTTTAGAGGCTGCAGGATATTAATATTAAGAATGTAAATAACAGTCAATTCATTAGAGGGCAAAAGGAACTTGTCTTTCATTTTCAAAGGATATGCTTTAGTTAATCAAAACCAATTAGCTGTGATTTTCACATAAGGAATAAAAAATAATCACATTTGCTTGAAAAATGTTAAACAGCTTATAAATGCATAACTCTTTTTTTTCCGAAGACAAGTTTAGGCACATCACCAAGATGTTAAATACCAACAAATTATACCCAGGATTATTGAATCCTGCAGCACACATGAAAGGAGAAAAAATGTTGTTAATACAGAGTTCCCAACTAAATGACAGAATCGGTTTTCAGAACCTCTTCACCCAACTAGTAACAGTCTAAATTGATTTGCTGCAAATTGTAATAGAATAGAATAGAATTTTTTAATCAGTTAATTTTCTACTATTCTATTTTTTATCATAGTATTACAGTAGTGCAAGCCTTGCATACCCCTATACCCCTATTCTTAATAGATTAAATCAGTAATACATATAACTGGCATCAAATGGGAGAAGCTTTCAAAATGCATACGGAGAAATGTCTCAAGTGGAAGTATGACATTATCATCATTAAATGTACTCCTAATGACTTTTGAACAAAAAATGTTAAAATCCTTGGGAAATTGAACACTACCTATTTTTTTGAATAGTAATAATATTTTCAAGAATCTTCAAAATCTCCATCAGTGTCTTTTATTACTAGGAAAATAAACAATTTGTTTGGAGAACATTATGGAGATGGTCAATACTTTACCTCAGCGTCTATTCCTCAAGTGCACACTTGGAGAGAGTGTTTAGTGCCGATGGGAAAGTTGCAATTGATTAGTACAGGATGTTAATGTTAGAAAATATGCAAAAGCTATTCTATGTACAATGAATTATTTTAATTCTTTATTGAGTCTGAGCCCACTTTTTTGTATGATGTTTCTTGGGGGGGGGGGGGGGAATCAAGATTAAGCACTTTAGCAAGCCAAGTACTTCAGTTCTTAGTTTGTTAAATTCTGTCCTATATCATCAATATCATCAGTAGTGGAAGGGCTTCAGATTAGACCAATGTCATCTCATGTGTTTGTTTTTGCTATTTATTAATTATAAATATTTGAAAACTGACAAATGGCCTAGACCACATAATTGAAAACAAAACACAGGCTTTTATAAAGTCCAAATCACTTGACTGTGCAGAGGTCATAGATGGGGACATAATAAGCAATGTGATAACTTTGTGCTTTTTTGTAATTTTTACCAAAACTGTAAACTTTAAAAAACAAAAAACAAACATGGCAATGGCATCAGAACCAACACCAAAACAGAGTCCAAGTATATTTCAACTTACAATGCCAGTTTTTCAGAGGCTTATTTTACAACAGTGAGTTGAAAGTAACATCACTGACACAGCTTGTGCTTGCTGTGATGGTATGAGTTGGAAGCTATGCCTCTATGAAGTGACAGATTGAGTGTGGAAGTGAATTCGGGTCACTATGCTCCTATAATTATGAATTCTCTACTCCTTATTCACTAAGTAGTAGATTCCCATAATGAAAAAGTGAATGGTGTCTGGTCTGGTTTATTGATATGGTAAAATAAAACAGGAGTCAAGGTGATGTAAAGTGCTTTATAAGTTTGCAACCATCATAAGCGACTGAATTGGTCAAAGATTTTTAACATTGCATAGTTTGACAAATACGCAAAGATTGGGAAGTGGCAAATGGACATGAATTCTGACCTTTACTCGACTGTTCAGACATTTGTGAATAAGCCGCTATCTTTCTCTCTAAAAGCAGTATCTCAGCATTTATTGTGTAACCGAGGAAGCTGATGCCCCACTAAAAAGAAAACTTTTCTATAGTATGATTAGGTTAAAATGTACACAAAATAAAAACATTTCAGTTGATTTGGTAAACTGTTTAGAAAAAAATGAATTGTTATTATTCCCTCTATAGGATAAAGATTGTTGTGAAGGTAATGAGACAAAAGACTCCTTATATATTTGTAATAATGAATTCTGAACATTTGCCTGCTGGAATCGGTAGTGTGACTGACATGCTTCCTTGTAAGGGAGATCATGACTAGTGACGATACGGGAAATCAGTAGCAAAATAGCACAGCTCATTTCTGCTGACAAAAATAATAATCATCTATGACTGTAATGATTCCATGTTAAACAACATTCTGACAATTATTACTGACAGTTTGCCAACATACATATTATATTCTATGAAAAATCAGTGGAGCAAGTCTATAAAGAACAGGTTGAAAGAATTATTAATTATCAGAATGCAATCAGATTTTGGCAGTTGCGTGACATGTGTTAATCTATGTCTCATTTATTAATATAGTGCAAAAGTACAGAAACTCACAGTATTGAATTTGACTAGAGAAAACATACTATATACAATAAATGTCAGTGTACAGACACAGCAAGTGGCAAGCTCTTTGTTTCCACATTTGCACCTGTGTTACTGTATATAAATAAAATATGAACACAACTAACATTAGTCTAGCAATATAACATTTGTAAGAATGGCAAAATAAATAAATACCCAAAACGAAGGCACAAAATACTTAACTTACATTAAAAATGTTAAGCATGTATTTATTTTGGAGGTCTGAGCAAGCAGGTAACTTTAAATGCTAATATTGTGAATGTAGGCACTTTAAAGAATGTAAAATATGCTCCTTTAATGTATAAAATTAAAAATCAGCAACAAAAATACAAGGTGGTGTAAAACATGCAAGAGTACCTTTTATTTTTGTCTCTGAGCCAGATTTTAATTTTATATAATAAAGGAGCATATTTTACATTCTTTTACATTCTTTGGAGTGCCGATATTCACTTAATTTGAGTTTGGGTTGTGATGGAAGCCCCCTTATTGAACACTCCTTATAAATTATAGTACTGCATATGTAAAGATGTAATCTGACTATAGTTCCCCTTTAACTTTAGTTATTTAAACTCATTATGTTAGAGCCCTTCAAGGCTAATCACAAAAGTGGATAGTTATCAAAGAAATGATACTTTTTCAATTTCACTTAAAAAATACCATTTAGTTAAAAACTACTCACCTTATAGTCTATTCATTTTTTTTTAAGAGGTCTTGCTTCCAATGAGACAAATCAGAAATGTCTGGTTGAAAAAGTTTTGATTGGTCAAAACATTTGTGCAAATGGTCAATAAATATGTTGACATCTGTGCAGAATTAGACAAAAAGACACCCAAAAGTTGTTTGCTGACACTGTTGTGTGGTCAATTATTTCCTTTTCAGGCTGATAAATACAGATTAGGTCATGCTTTTTTTATCTACTGTATGTATGTTGCCAAATTTCGATGCACATGCATTATATTTGAAAAGCATATTCCTAATTCATGAAGAAAGAAGAGGGAAGAGCAGCAGTGACAGAGTGATGTTACTGGCACAACAGTACACAAAGAGATATACTTGCTCCAAGCTGTACCTTATGCCCAATCAAAGTGTGTCCTGCTCTTTAAGTCATGGTATAAACCATATACAGTAGATTGAATAACGCAGTGGCTGAAAGGAGATGAGTGGTATTAAGTTGGTGGCAGCTCTGAAGTTTCCAAGTGGGCTCCCACCATTTTTTTTATAACCACTCTAACACAATGATTTAAAATAACTCACTATATCACATAACACATCTTGATGCAATATGTCAACAAAATTAGCTTTTACATCTCTTTACATCTATACATTATGTAGCAGGGCTGATTTTTGCCAAATACTCCAAAAATGATTTTGTCATTTGCTCACAATGCAGCGAGATATCCCAATGTGTTAACAGTACTTTCTCCATAGGACTGCATGTAAATGTATGGTTTTAGCTCATTGTTTTAGTACGCTGCAAAGTTAATTGTATTGCAGAGTGTTTAAATAACAAAGCTCAGCTATATCTGTATATCAAATGGGGGAAATGGTAGACAAAATATCATTCCAACATGACACAGGCTATAAACTACCTTTTGAACAGATATAATTTACACATGCAAATGTACAATGAGTCATACTATATAATAAAGAGTGAGTTGTTTTCTAATATTCCTATTTATTATAATCACAGCTGGGTGCACATTATCCTATAGGATTTTTCCCCTAATAATATTCTGTAATAACACAAGGATTAAATTCCTCACTATGGAAAAGGGCACATTTATTTTAAATATAAAAATAAATAATCACCAGACCATAAAATAAAATAGAGAGTACCTTACTAAGATTACTAAAGGATACCAGATCTAGAAAAAATATTACTATTTCTGTGCTTTTTATACAGAACCTGCTCATTAGACAGGTGATCATCACGTATATATATACCAATCTATTTCATGTGTTATCGCTTTTGAAGTGGTCTAACATTCCACAATGATTGTTGCTGTAATTACACAAATGATCAGCTGCTCTGTCATTTCCAGTAAAAGGTGTCATCTAAAATTAAAAATTCATGCATAAACCAGAGATGCATTTCTTAAAGCTGAAAGTCTTGTGCTAATTTAATTTCAGGCGCACTGCCTTAACCTCTTTGTAATCCACTAAATAATTAAAGCCTAATTTATTCATTATTTTATTGTATTTTCCTGCTTGTGATTATATCACATTGAGATTTTTTTTATGGAATTGTGCTTAAAATGTATCGTAAAAATGGATACATAATTGTGAAAAAATGCCCTAAATGCAACTGAAAAAGAAGAAGAGCAACTGATGAGCTGGTTCTTCATATACTTGAACTATATTTTTTATAGTCAATAAAAATTCAGCTCATTTAATAGGGTTTATTTTAGATAGCCGATTTCTAAAAAAAATACACCATTTTGGTTTCTGTTCAATTTTTTTTATTTAGTTTTTATACCTGAAAGTAATTAACTTAATTTTTAATGGAATCATCAGCCAGAGATGCATCAATACAACAATAAGGATAAAAATTATTTTAGTGTAAAATAAAATGTAAATTCCAGGTGTTGAGTCTTTTTTTGGACACATTTGATTCAGTGCAGTAGAAAAAAATTCAAACTTAGGTATAGCAACCCCTTTACAAAGACTTGCAAAATACCAAGGCCTTGAGAGTTGTGACAAATAAAAGAGATTGGCAGTGGTAACTTAAAGTTCATATTAGAAGCTTCGAATGCTCTATAATAGAGGTAGACAAGGCGTATTTCTGAAAGTTGAGTAATGATCTGTTCATTCACTCATAGTCTTCGGCCACACTGTCATGTGGTGAATCTATGTCCAATTTGGGACTTATAACAGCCACAGACTTATGGATTTCACCACTTTGCAAGTCTGTGCACATGTAATTTGTCTATTCATCAAGCATTGGAATCAGCAAGTTCAGTCTCCAGCCTGACTTCACTAGAACAAAGTGGTAAAGTAGATGGTTGATGACAAGGCTCTGATGTGGCATAAGGCTACTTTAAACTTAAAAGTGACAATAAACACTGACCAAGTGACAATATGACCCAAGGATATGGTGACATAGAAAGTAATGGATAAAGGGATGTATTATTTACTTGTACACTATGCAAGAAATTGTTTCCAACAGCGTTCACATCTTTGGTAAGGGAATCTACTGTTTATTGAATAATGAGTAGTGGATTTCTGACTATCGGACCATAGCGACCCTAAGTGATGTGAATTTACTCAATAGTCACATTTGCACTTTCATGAATAAGTCTTAAAAATGTCTAACCAAGTTTTAAGTATGCTAATAGCAATGCCACCATTTTAACCAGATGTATTTGATACAGTGATCTTTCAATTTCACATATATATGTGTATGATTTATATTGTGACTATGCTACATCGCATTACTATGTAACTATGTTTTTAGCTAAAGAACTTGTGGTTTGTTTTCTTAGAGAAAGAAGCTACAGAGTGAGACTTGGGATCAATGTAAAAGCTCATATGGCATGTTACTCATAGAAGAAACACTAAAACATAATCCAACAATAATGCATTCATGCAACTTTTTATGCAACCAATAAAAATGTTTGCTCATATTTACCAGTTAGTGTCATCATTCTCACTAACCCACTCTTAGCTGACTCTTTGAGGAATCTTGGTATTTGTAAAATATCACCTCTAAAATAATTGCCAGATTATAACAGTTATGGATATGACGCTGGAACTCAAATCACAAATGCCTTGTGTCCATTTATTGCGATCAGGGATAAGATATTAATTAACCCAGTTTTCCAGTAAGCTTAATAGACATCATGCTTTATTGTTGCAAAGTGTTTCATTTCCCACAAAAGAAACACTTAAGGCTTTAATTTAATTTATTAACTTTGCTCTTTTGGAATTTAATTCTATTAACACATGTTGTTAAACATTCCTTACCCAGTGTCATTATTTTCTATGGTGCTATTGATAATACATATTCAGGAAGTGTGCCTGAAAGCCTAATTTGTAAAGATAAATAGCTAAATATCATATTTTATAGACATAATCTAGAAATTTTGAAAGCACAGATTGAATATATAGTAACTATAAATGCATTTAAGGCATTTTCATTTTTTGGTGTTACTGTTCTTGTAAGATGACTTGAAAGTAATATACTTAAAGGTACTGAAACCAACAGTTTTGTCTATAAATTACTATAGATATTATTATTAACTCTAAATACATTTGAAACATGTATTATTCACTTACTTTTATCCTTTTTTAGTTTTTTAAATTCTTTGTTATAAAAAACCCTTCTTTCTCACCCCTACATTGCCTTCAGCTGTTCAGGACAAGTTTGGGAATTCTGGTAAGCCAATCAAAAACTTGCAAAAATGCAGTCTTAGCAAATGCTGCCCACCTGGTTCTTTCTGATTTGTTTCACCGATTCTAAATCAATAAGCTATAGAGGTAAAAGGTAAGAGAGGAGGTACTTCTGTAATATTCATATTGCAAAATACCATTCATTTAAGTAAAAATAAGGTGAACAGAAGTTTCACCATCTTAAAGCGACCATCTTAAAGAAAACATAAGAAGTTATCTAGCCAGGCCTTCTAGATGTATAGTTAGAACCGTGACCACAGTGAACCCCCAAGATTCCACCCCATCTAGTATTTTTAACAAACACATTCCATGCTTTTAATGCAAATTTAAAAAAGGCAGATTTCTGATTCCCTGTGGTGTATTATTTATAATTTATTAATGAAAAGAATTACAATTTAATAAAATCCTCAGTTTTCTCCCATTAGTTCCCATGAGCCCTCACCTTTCTTGTGTTAGCCCTCACCTGCAATATCATGTTATTACTGACGATTCAAATTCTGTATCATTCACAAACAGCAGAAGTTTAATATTTTATCAAATAATACACTCTCTTGAACCCCAGTACAGTTGCTTGGTTAGTGATGAGGCTATTGTATAAAGTTACATTCAAAAAAGACAATGGCAAGAAAATATAAATGTAGAAAAGCAATTGAATGATTCCTGGTTAAAATACAAAAACTATCAGCTATAAGGAGGACATGAAACAGAAAAGAAAATGATAGTGTCCATGAGGTTAATACAAAGCAAGGAGCGGAATGGTGTGGTGTCCAAATGCACCAAATTTTCCACTATTTGCATTCATGAACTGGCTTTTAATTGTTTTATGATGCTAGTTTCCTTTTGAAATACATCAAAAGCACAGAACCTGAAAACACACAGTGGAAAGTAAATAAATTATAACATTCAGAATGTAGGGTATTATGTATGAACCATCATATAGTATAACCTAACATGGTTTTGTACATTATAGATAGTAGATCTTTCACTGGCACATTGCTACATACAACTATACTTTACAAAGTGTATAACATGATATTTTTTGCATATAATTTTTGACATAAAGGTATCAATTATTTTTTCCCCAGAATATATCCTATCTCTAAAATAATCCTTCGGGAGGAATATGTAAATTCTTGATATTGAGTATTTATGCCTGAGTACATTTGGCAGTCCTTACCATGGGGAACAGTGCTATTACATTGCTTTTCTTCTACATGTATGTGAGCCCATTCAAGGATAAGATTAGGAGACATGGTCTATGATCTAATCAGTGTAAGATAATTCAAATATCTATGCAGCCTGCTGAAGAGTTTGGGAAAGACTGATAAAACTCACAAAGATCAGTATGTATATAATAGTGAATTGATACTTTTACAATTATAGAAAATATGGGAAATAAAATAAAATGCAAAATATTAAATTAATATTTATTTTAATAATACCAATTTTAACAATATACTGACAGACTCTGGATCCTAGCAATCTAGCTATTATTACATTTTATATTTGGTACATATTTCCATTTTGAGATTTATGATTTATTTTTCAGATAATCTGTGTCAAAATTAGTTTGTCAAATCAATTGGCAAGTGACCAATGTAAACACCTAGTTCTTTAGTACTTACAAGGAGAAGTGTAACAAATCAAAGCAGTGTTAGACTGGAGTGCTGGGGCCCACCAGGAAACAAGAGATCGGTGTCCCACTATACAAAAAGATTTTTTTCTTGTTGAAAAAAGACACAAGTCCATCCAGTTCAGCCTATTATCCTGCAATGTCACAATTTTGATTGAAAATAAAATAAAATAAAATGATGAGGCAAGAGCCAATTATACTCATATTAGAGTAAAAAATTCCTTCCCAATTCCAAATATGACTATAAGAATAATTACCTACATCAATATCTCATCTCCAGTTATCTAGGACACATAATTTGTAATATTCTTACACCTAAGGAAAGCATGATGCTGAAAAGATCCTCAAGCAAGCAGGCAAAGTAGGCATCGTAGAGGTTCTACTGCCCCTGACACAGACCAAGCTGCTGATAAATCTGCAAAAAAAGGAGATAAAGCTGGCCTTACATGCAAATTCACTTGTAGACTACATAAGGGTGAAACGTATCCCCAGAGGTCTTAGGATCAATAAAAGACCCAACCTATGCGGTAATGATGAAATCATGTTAAAAAGGTGGGATGAAAACCTTAATAAATGCAGTAATGATCTTATACTATTGACTATAGAAAGATAGGCAGAAAAAACAGCAATCTTCAAAAACAGATCATCATTACTATAAGGGAGGACATCACTAAAAACCTTGGCAAAGAGCAGGCTGATAAACTAACTTATAGATGACAATGAAGTAACATTGAAAGTGTTTAAGGAGACTATCAGCAGAGTCCGAATTTACCCTCCGATCCTTCGTCTCTGTTCGCCCAGACTGTTATGCGCTCGCTGATGTCCTGCGTGCGGACATCAGCGAACACTTTAAAGGGATTCCTAGAAACAGAGTTTAAAAAGCATATTTATAAATATTACAAGTATGTAGACAATACATTAATTTTGTGGACAGGACCTATTAATGAATACATTAAAATGGTTAAAATTCCGAACACAAAACATCCTGTAAAATTTATGTATGAATATAGTGATACAATCCTAAACTTCCTAGATGTCCAGGAAATATTGAAAGATAGTAAATTAAGTACTGATATGTAATGAAAACCTACAGATAAAAACAACCTGATATGGACAGATAGTTTCCATAACTCTGCTGTTTGTTATAAGAGCTATACCAAAAAAAAAAAAATTCTAAGAGGTTGCTGTATCACATCACTGATAATCAATTTGAAGAAGCATTTAAAGTACTAATGAAACAGTATGGTGAAAAAGGTTATAATAAGGATATGGTATGCTTATCAGAAAGTTAAGACCCTTAGAAGGGATTAAACCTTGAAAACTGTGAATAGAACTAATCCTAATATTTTCATTTTTTAGTAAGTTTAACAATAGAAGCAAGAAAATAGAAAATTTCATATGCAAGAATTGGCCTATACTACAACAGGATAGGGAGTTTGGAACATTCTTTAAGGAGGTGATATTATTTTGCTCTACCAGAAATCAAACATTTAGTAATATAATTTGACCGAGCAAGGTGAATCCTCCAGAAGTCTGTAGGAATAGATTTAAAGGGAAACTTAACATGGGTACCTTCTCATGTTTATACTGTGTGTACTGCCAAGCAATAGTACAGAGTGAAGTATTTTACCACCCTACACAAGGTAATGCAATCAGGATAAGATAATTTGCTGCATTTACCACTCCAAATGTAATATACCTAATGAAGTGCTCATGTGGAAAAGGCCATGTGGGCCAGACATCAAGGCCCATTAAAGAATGCATCAAAGAACATAAGGTGAAAAAGAGGTGAAACAAGGTGGGAGGAGCTGCTGCGCTGGCTGCCAGACAGCCAGCACTGTGAAGAAGCATTGGGGGAAGCATCAGGAGCCAACTATTTACAGCACAGCTCATGCTGTGACTATAATCATTCGGCATTGTAAAAGGTAAATATTTTAACTGTCATTTTTCATTTTTTACTTTTGTTCTCCTTTAAGCAATAGTTCTGATATGGATGAGGTAGAAAACATCTCTCTGTAAGAAAGGATGAAAAGAAGCAGACACCTGTGATTGGTGTGTTTCACTATTGCATAAGTGTACATACCAGTGGGGAAAAAAAGTATTTAGTCAGTCACCAATAGTGCAAGTTCCACCACT